>JAQZBX010004272.1:27127-44291 GCA_029593785.1 Cabassous unicinctus | reverse complement strand
TTGACGTGAGACTTGGTTTAGCTCATCACCTTGACGTCAAAATAAAATGATTCAGGATTTAGAGTGTTGCTTCATATCTGAGGGCCAGTGAAGCAATGAAAAAATAAATTGCCCTTAAAACAATGGTTTGGCTGTGTTCGAGCGCCTTTAAAGAAAGGAAGGGGGTGGCTTCCGTGGAGCAAACTGAGGTGGGCAGTGAGGAGCCCGTTGTGGGGCCTCCCCTCTGTAGTCCCACACGCAAAAATGGCAGATTACAAAGCTTAGGAGAGAGGAATAAAGGTGTCTTTGTCCGTCTGTCTGTCTGTCTGTCTGCCGAGGGAAGGCTACAGACCCTATCAAATCTACTCCTTTCTCTTTTCAGAATTCAACCAGACAGTCCAGAGTTCTGGAAATATGACAGACAAAAGCAGTCAGGATCAGCTGCTGTTTCTCTTTCCAGAGTTCAGTCAACAGAGCCAGGGGCCTGGGCAGTCCGATGACGCCTGCTCTGAGCCCACCAACAAGAAGATGCGCCGCAACCGGTTCAAGTGGGGGCCCGCGTCCCAGCAAATCTTGTACCAGGCCTACGACCGACAAAAGAACCCCAGCAAGGAAGAGAGGGAGGCCTTAGTGGAAGAGTGCAACAGGTAACACCACCAGAAGCTCGCTCGAGCAGGCGGGTGAGCACACAGACCCTCGGTCCTGGGATCTTGAGACACTGGTCATACAGATAAGTGTGGCTAAACCAGGGCTTCCCACGGTATGTTCCACGGAATCCTAATCTCAAGTCATTGAATAAATAAGTTTGAGAAACACCATATACACACCTCCCCTTAGGGAGTCGTGGCAGGCATTAAAGTAGTAACAACTCTGAGAATCCTGTTGTAAAGAAACTCACTTAACTTTATTGAATTGATTGTTAGCCATGGACTCCGTTATCTGTGGAATACCTCTTAACATCCCCTTGGAATTAATTTTCTAGGGAAAATACTCTGGAGAATCCTGGTCTAAAAAAAATATGATGACAGTGAAATGAGAATCTTGTGTTTGACCTCCATACAGGCCAGGCCAAAACTATCCCTTAGCCACGGACTCTGGCCCTGGCCTCTACCAGCTGTCTCACACCCCTCAGTCCAAAAGGAAACTCGGCAGGATAGTAAGAATTGGTTGAGTCTATTCCATCCACGCTGCCCACACTGGCTCAACAGAGTTCTTTTTGTATCTGAACAACCACATGTAATTTTAAAGAAAACTGTTAGAAATCCTTGGGATACCTTTTGTTTCATTTCTTCTCTGTCTGCTCTGACCCTGCTATTGACTTTCTGAAAAGTCTGCTTTTGGCTCTGGCCAAGCCCTGTGGGCTCACTCTCTATCTGGGCTGGGTTGGATTTGGCAGTAGAAGGGTGCAGCCAGGAAGCGGAAGGGCAGAGGAATCAGCCTCCATGAGCCACAGAGTCTTCAGCTGTGCTTCTGTTCTTCCTGGTAATGGGTTTGGGGTTTCATGAGCAGTGATAAAACAGGAGAGCCAGCATACCTCTGTGTGCCCTCCTTCATATCCCACCCAGCCAGCCCTTTAAAGGAGATTCCTGGGGTGGAATAAGGAGTCTGACTTCCCTCACACATCTGTGTCCAAACCCTGGAAGACCAGAGATTCTTTCCGAGCACTTTGAGGGATTGAGCAGAACCAGCATAAACTTGCCTTTTGTAGGGTAGGATGAATGGCAAAATGAAGAGTGTCAAGAAGCCCAGTCTGGGTCTTTCTCCTTAATTGCCTTGCCCTGGCTTGCTCTCTCTTCTCATCAGGAGCCATGCCAGAGGCCTAGGCCCCTGACTTCCAGGCCAGCATATCTGGGGGCACCTATGTTCAGGCAAGCCATCTTCATGAGATAATTAGATGAATTGGTCTTTTCTCAGGACAAGCTTTCTCCCAACCTCCCACTCTACCATTGGTCTCCCTTACTCCTAAGCAAGACCTCTATGATATGTTTGAGGCAAGCATTGGCAGCCCCTCCACCCCCCAGCTCACCCAGCCACCTTCACTCACCATCTCTCCCTGTCCATTCCCAGGGCAGAATGTTTGCAGCGAGGCGTCTCCCCATCCAAAGCGCACGGCTTGGGCTCCAACCTGGTCACGGAGGTCCGTGTCTACAACTGGTTTGCAAACCGTAGGAAGGAGGAGGCGTTCCGGCAGAAGCTGGCCATGGATGCCTATAGCTCCAACCAGACGCACAACCTGAACCCTCTGCTCTCCCACGGCTCCCCCCACCACCAGCCCAGCGCCTCTCCTCCAAACAAGCTGTCAGGTGAGCACGGTCCGGGACTCACTGTCTCAGCAACTGGACCATCCTGGTTCCCCTTATGGGTCTCAACTGGCCCAAGAATTTTCAGAGGAGCAGATGCTTTGGGATGATACAAGGGCTGGCCTCCCCGCCATTGCAATAGTATCCTCTTGAGAAAAGAACGTGACTTGGGTCACGGAGACCTGAGTGCTGAGGTTTCTTCCATTGCAGTGTGAGGAGTAGCTGGGTCTCCAGGCAGCCCTTCTCCCTGTTCTCTGTTCCCTATTCTTCTCCCTGTGTGGCTGCTGCCTCAGAGGGTCAGAACAGCCATAAGATTATACACAAAGAAGGCTGCCTTATCAGTGTGCCAGGTCCCAGCTGCAGGCGGGGTGTGATGGTGCACCGTCAGTTGCTGGGATGGAGAATGGTGCTCTGGCTGCCCGCCTCCATCCCTGTCCATGTTTCGCCCCCAGCGCCCTAACTAACTGCAGCAGGAGAAGCCCAGTGGTCTTTCAGTGTACTTCTATGGTCAGCCTCTGCTTGTTGGCTTCTGTGCTCCATCAGGGTCAGGGTGGTGTCGGTCAACTTGAAATCTTTGCAGTGACAAGTTGGCCAAACCCAGTTGAGCACACCTACTGTGTGCTCCTGTGTGCCAGACCCCAGCCTGGATTAGCAGTGCCTCTGCTGTGGAGTTTGGGCTTGTTAGGATGGAATCCTACATCCTCACGGTAGGAAAGCACCCCTAGAAGCTGAGCGCCGTGTCAGGTACAGGCTGGGGTTCAACATTTCTCCTCCTGGACCTTAACTCTGCCAGGAAATCTGGCTTATCAAAATTGGAGTGTTTATTGGTGCCTATTTTGGGGGACAAAGTGTGGCACAGTCTTCTTCCTGCTCTGGGGAAGGGCTTGCAAAAGAAAAGCTGAGCAGCATTTCTGACACCTGTTCCTTCCCTTGCCCTTCTGATGTGAGAGGCCAGACATCTGACAGCTAACCCAAGGTCAGGCAACCAGTACCACCACTGGCACAGGCTCATTCAAGCATTTGTTCCATGGCTGTGTCCTCCCGTAGCATGGCCTTTCTGAGGGTCTCTGGAAGCCTGACACTGCCCAGCATGTCGCCTGGGCCAGGGATGGAAGTTTTTCTGGGTCCCCCTTTCATAGGACGGGAGATCTCAGCCACACAGGGAGGGAGTTTGGGTTACTCCTGAGAGTCAGAGAAGCCCCCAGGCAAATACAAGCCTGATGGCAGAGTACCTTAGCTCCTTTACAGACCTCATAGCTGGGTTCAGAGGGCAGATGGTACGTGACTGGCACTGAGCAGGACTCAGCACTTGCTGCTGCTGCAGGGATCCGCAGAGCTGAAGCTGGGAGCCACCATGGGGGGCGTGGCTGGGGCAAGGGGCATTATCCAGAAGACAATGGCCATTGTGCTGGGACCTGTGATCTCCACACCAAAGTCAGGGAGCCTGCAAGCCAAACAAAGGCCCAGCAGCTTTCTGACAAGCTGGGGTTGTGTGGAGGTCACCACAGGGTCGTTAGCTTAGGCCTTCTGGCTTCTAACAGGGGACAGAGTGAGTTAGTACTGGAGGGACAAGGAGCAGGTGTTGGAAACTGAGCAGGATGGGCGTGAAACACAGCCCAGACACCCCTCCATCAGAGTCTGAGGAGGGCATGGCCCATGGGAAGGCGGGTTCTCCAGGGCGCCCCAGAAGTTAGAACTGGGAGAGACTTCAGAGAAGGAAACTGAGGCCCAGAAAGGGTAATGACTTGCCAAAGTGACAAAGAGAAATGGCAGCAGACCAAGGACTAGAACTCAGGTCTGCTGAGTCCCACTCCATACTTTCCCAGGGCACAAATAGGCAGTGAGTGCTTCCCAGGCATCCAGCGTGGTGATAGGGATGAAAGAGTCCCACAGCCCTGTCCTCTTGGAGCCTGCAGTCTAGTAGGGAAGACACCACATCACTATGGAGTCCCTGGAAGCAGCTGGAGAAATAAGGTTATCTTTGGGGGCTTGTGGGTCTTTCTAGGCAAGGGAGCAACAATTACGGGACCCTGTGCATAGTTCAGTGGCTGCCTCCTCTCCACCTCAGCTTCATCAAGGTGTCCTGATCCCAAGCCCAGGGGCTGGTTCTCTGGAATCCTGGTTCTAACCCACCAGACTGCAACTTTGGCTAATTCACATAGCCTAAGTCCAAGATCCCATCTGTAAAAGGTGTGATACTACCTACCCACAAGGTACATGTGAGGATTGAAGGAGAGAAGGTGTGAAAAGTACACAGGGCTAAGCTGGCAGCACTGGAGAGACTGGCAGGCCACAGAAGTCCATTTCCTTTATAATTTTACACCTTGGGGCATTGGCCCTAAGAGGGGGTGGTGAGATGTGCCCTGGCCCTGGCGCTGGGGGAGCAAGGACGCTGGGATGGGTGCTTTGTGTCCCTCTCATGAGCTAAGTCAGGGCTCCTGGACAATGCAGACTCACAGTCTGGGGCCCAGCAGCCAGGGAAGGCTCTTGTCTGCAGAGCCTCAAAAATGTGCTTCCCATCACATGCCTGTAGCCAAGGTAGGGTCTCCAACCAAGCCCAAAGCTTAACTGAATGCAGAATACAAAGAACTCGGTGGTGGCTGGGGAGATACCGACTTCCAGAATCAGCCCCAGCAGTCTCCAGGGCTGAGCTGGGTGGGAACAAGGCCTGGGCGCCCCCCCTACCCTATTCCCTCCCCTCTCCCCTCTCCCCTCTCCCGAGCCAGGGGGGCAGGCAGCACCTTTGAGGCCAGCCTTTCCCTGGCACGTTTTCTCTAACCGAGCCCCTTCCCTCCCAGCCACGCTTATCTCTCTGTGGCCCACTTGCCCACGATGACCACAGTGTGACCCTGGCCCTGGAATGTCCGGCACAATGGGGGTGGCAGGAGGAGCACTTTGCCTCTGTCAGCGGCTGATTGGTTACAAGGTGCCCTACAAACACATTGTCAGCAGAATCAGCTGTTTTCAGCGTTTCCCCTCCTCAGCTTTACAATCACGCACCAGCATGCAGCCAGGGGTTGTCATGGCGTTGTCTCCCTTATGCATGCTTAATTGACAATTAAGTTGGGGCTTTGAACCAGCCTGGCTGCCGCTGATGGGCCTTCATCTTTCCAGTGAGTGTCACAGGGGCACTCTTTGTTCCGTCTTCTGGGGGCCTGCAGTTACTGTAGCAGGCTGCAGGCAGCCATTTATCTTCAGCCTGGAAGGCCTTTATCTGCCCCTCCCCACACACCTCCCATTCCAGCTCTGGCCAGCAGGAGCTGTCCCTGGTTATAGGCCCTGTGACAGCCCATTCTGAGGCCTTTGAGCAGGCCCGGAGTGATGGCCTTTACCTCCATTCTGGTGCTGAATCAAGAGAAAGGCTCCAAAAGGTCAGAGGCCAGAGCTGCCGCCAGGAAGAGGACTGGTTGGAGACTGGTGCTCGTATTGATCCTCCAGGAGGAGGAGGAAGTTGGCGTAGGATGGAAGTTGGGCTAGCCTTGGCACAAGCCATGCTATCCGGTGGCATGATCTGAGGTGGCGGCCTTGCTCTCCAGTCTGCAGCAAACTCTCCTGGACACCTGGCGGAAGGGAGGGAGGGGCAGAAGGTCTTTATGTGCTTTCATGTCTCCCCACACGTAATGTCCTCACTCACTCTTGCATCTCCTTTTGAGAAGGAGGTGGGGACTCCTTCTCATGGAAAGAAACTGAGGCACAGAGAAGAGACCTGACCAGGGGAAACTTGGGATGTCCTGAACCACAGTTTCTTTACCTAAGAGGAGACATTTGTTTCTCTGGCTGCTACTTCTCTCTCCCTTCAAACTTCCTCCCTCCCTCTCTAAGCCCAATAGACTTGACTCCACTGGGTTCAGATCAGACCTTGAAAAGCAAAGACTCCTGCCTCCTGCTTCTAGCTTCTGCCACCCCCCACCACCCCACCGTCGTTCACGCCTCCTCCCAAGTTACCTGCTGGAATCTAACCCTGGGTCTTAGGAAAACCAAACTCTGGACAGGGCACCTGTGTGGATACTGTTGTTTTCCCTGAAGTCTGCAGGCCCCAAGGACATCTCAACAGTGCCCAGTGGCAAGGCTGTGGCTCAGTGCAACTAATCATAACCGCCAGTATATCATCTTATTTAATCCTCACAACAACCTGGTGAGGTAGAAACTACCTGTGTTGTTATTCCCATTTTACAGTTGAAGAAGGTGAGATGTGCCCAGAGTTGGCAGGTGGCAGAGCCCGGTTTTAGGCTGTTACCTTGTCTACCTCTTTTTGCTACACCCAGGACAGCATGGGAACCAGCACACACAATCCCCCCGCCGTCCCCTCTGCTCCCCTCTCAGTGACAAAGGCGCTTTGGAAGAGCATAGCTAAGGAGGTAGGGTAATGGTGGGGGTCTCCCAATCTGGCTAGTTTACTGCTTCCTCCCCAACTGTTGCCCCTGACCAAGGTGGATTCTCTGTCCTGCCCAGGGAAGAAATCAAAGCCCCCTCTTTCACACCCCATCCCCATCTGTGCAGGGATTTGAACTGCCCTTGCAATCTGTACCGTCTGGGGCACTAAATGCCTTAACAACTTAATGGGGCTTCTGAGACAGCAGGCACCTCGGCTCACCTCTGGCTGTCCCGCCCCCTCCCTGGGCAGCAGACAACGGGAGAGGGTTTATGAGGGCAATTGTAAAAATATTCATCTCAGCAGCAAAGGTCCCCATAGTAAATAAGCCCAGTTGTCCCAAAGCAGCAGATTATTTCAGCTCAGAAGAGAAACAAATCGCGCCTTGAGACGTCTGCTGTTTCTGGATCCATCTTTAAATTTGGAAGTGGACACTCTGCTTCTCACCTGGGGTTTGGTGGTGGCCATAGCTCCATGTTCTTAGGGACTTTATCTGACTGCCATTTTATCTGTTGAATTTAAAGGTCATTTTATCTTGTGGGGTCCACCCCTTCGGCTGCCACTAGATTGGGTAAGACAATCAGGATATTAATGAGATTAAGAGAACTGGCCTTGGGAGCATTCTGCTGTCAGCCTTCCCCTGATAGTGGCCCCAACCCTGGTCTGCATACAAAGAAACCCCAAGACACCACGCTGGTGAGGCTGAGCGGATACTAGAGTGGAGTCCGTATCACTGGAGGCGGCCCTTTTGGCCAAGCCTAATCTTCCCTGACAGATCCTGAGAGGACAAGGACTCCTTGCTGCCCTCCAGTCAGCTCGGAGGAGGCAGGAAGTTGCCTGCGAGCACACAGCCTCAACCTGGGGGTTACAGGGTGATGAAAAGAAGTGCCCTTGGGATCTGTGTGTTGAAAGTTTGGTGGGAAGTAAGAGGAACATGGAGAGAATTAAGCACAGAGCTGCAGAGCAAGGCAGAGAGCTGTGTAAGGGCTTGATGGGACTCTCTCCACTTTTCAAGGGGAAATACAAGCAAATGGAGAAGAAATACATATATTTGTATATGTATGGAACATAGCCCAGAAATAAAATCAAATGAGGCATTTAATTGGTTATCATCCTAGCTGTTCACAAATACTCTAGAACAGGGTCAGCAAACTTTCTGTATGGGGCAAGACAGTAAATATTTTGGGGACACACAGTCTTTTCGGGACATACAGTCTCAGGCACAGCTACTCAACTCTGTCCTTGTAGGACAAAAGCAGCCGGAGACAATATATAAATAAATGAACATGGTTGCGAGCCAATCAAACCTTATTTCTGGGGGCTGAAATTTGAATTTCATTTTCGTATATTATGAAATATTCTCTCTCTCTTGATTTTTGTTCAACCATTTAAAAGTGTAAAAGCCATTGTTTGCTCGCGGACCATATAAAAACAGGCTGCACTGGGCGCCTGACCACGGTGCTGAGCCTGCTCTAGAACAATGGTTCTTGAACTTTGCCACAACTCAGAATCAGTTGGGGAACTTTTAAAAACTCCCACTGCCTACGCAGCACCCCAGACCTATTAAATAAGAATCTCTGCGAGTGGGACCAGGCACTGGGAGTTTTTTAAACTTTCCAGGTGATCCCAAAGTACAGCCAAGTTTGAGTGTGAGCTCTAAGAGCGTCCCAGACATTGATGTGCCTGCTAGTCACCTGGGAACGTCAGTAGAATGCAGATTGACTCAGTAGGGCGGGGGTGAGGCCTGAGTTTCTGCAGCTTTAACAAGTCCCCAGGTGCTGCTGAAGATGATGGTCCAGAGACCACAGTTTGAGAAGTGAGGACCTTAGAGCTACAAAATTGAAACCATTTTCCCTATCTCCCATCTTGCCTTTGCCTGACCATCACCAAACTCACCGTTTAACATGCACTGAAGATGCTCTATGCAAATGCTCTTATTAATCCAGTGGCTTTAGCAACAAAATCATGGATTACAGAGTCAGACCATTTGTTAGCTGTGTGACCCTTGGCAAGTCTCTCTGGGATCTCTGAGCCTCAGTTTCTCAATTCGTAAAGTGGGCACACCCATTCATGTGATGCTAGATGGATTAAGTGAGATAATGAGATTTAATGAGATTAAAATGAGATAATGTATGCAAAGCGCCTTGGGTGTAGCAGGCTCTCATTAATGGTAGCTATTACCATGGCTTGTGAAACCTTGTTGTTTTCCCTCTGTCCCTCTGGGAGTTTTCTTTCAATCCGGGTTTTTAGAGAATTTGATTCTTTCCAAACACAGACTTGTCTTGGTGTTTGCGGCAGGTTAGGGCTGGCTTCTTGTAGCACATTTGCCCGTTCTTCCTAGATGTACTGCTCTGTGATGTCCATAAGGCATTCGCAGACACTGAGCGAATAAGCTAAACGGTGAGAGAAAGGTGGAAAGAGCCTTGGATGGGGGCGGGGCCTGGGGGCTCTTGACCACATAGGAGGGGGTCAGGTTCATAAGATGATTCTGAATTTCCAGTACTAATAGGGCCTGTTCTCCTTTAATTAAAGGAGGCCTACATGTATTGCTTGTTGGTAATTAGCCCTGGGCAACTGCCAATTAGTGTGTGTGGTGGGGGGGGTGGTGTCTGTGAGGCTTAGTGGCCTTTGTTCTTGGAAAGGAAGCTCCCCAAAACTTCTGGCAAAGGACAGGAAAGGTAAGAAGGAGAGAGCAGTGGACAGCCCCAGCCCCCCAGCCGTGAGCCCAGGGAAACCTCAGAAGCCCCCGAGAGCTGATTCTCTGCAAGCGGCTTCCTTCCACCTCTGTGCCTGTGTCTGCTTGACACCTTCCCATTGCCCTTGGCACACTGTGGTGAGTTCAGCCACTGAGCATCGGCCCTTGAGCACTCAATCTCTCTAACACTTTCTCAAAGTCAAGAGTGTCTTGAGGACAAGCAAGTTAGAGAAATACCAGGCAGCATTTCATGACAACCCACCCACCCCCGCCCCCAGGGAAGTCCACGACCCCAGAGGCAGAGGCGAGCTGGTTTCAGGGAGTCCCTTCTTAGGACCAGCAGCAGATGGGGGGGTGTCTGGGTATCGAGGTGGCACCCCAAACAGGCTTGGCCTCGTTGTTCAGTCACTGTCTGGCGGTGTGGCCTCAAGCGAGTTACTTGGCCTCTTGGAGCCTCAGCGTCTTTATCTATGAAAAGGGGTCATCATATTTATCTTCTTAGGACCACTGTGAGGCTTAGATATACTAAACACACCCAGTGCCAAGCACAGTGCCTGACAGGGAAGGCTAGCTTCCAGCTCAGTGTTGCCAGGTTGGCTCAGACATCTCCTGGCATTGAGGGAGAGGATGCTTTGGATCTGCCTGGGTCCCTGTGGAGGGGGCAGCTTTCCAGTTTCACCCTGGAAGCATTTCCCTGCTTGGCATTTGGGACATCGGGAAGAGTGATACCCATGCATCGGCAAGATCTGTGGATCTCAGATCTCCTTCCCAGGTCTTATAAGAGTCACTTGGAGAAACATTACACATAGCCCCTCCACCCACCCACACCTGTAGAATCAAAATGGGGGTGGTGGTCAGCCAGGGGAAGTTTCAACTGGCTCCCTGGGTTGGACATCACTAGACTAGTTAGAGCAGCAAAGTTCTGAAGGGGTCAAGGGTCATCCTGCTGACCCACTGCTGACCTGGGAGAGACAAGGCAGCTGGAGTAAGGATCCCCGAATTCAACAGAGCTGAGCAACAAATGAGCAGGGTGACCTTGGATAAATCATCTTCCCAGGAGATTGTGGCAAATGAGGTTGTTGGACCAAGACCCTTTCAGCTCTGACCTGTTATTTGGGGGGTGTGCATAGCATCAAGTCTGGGGGCCCAGGACCCTGCTAGTTGAAGTGGCAGTGGGAGATTCACCATTGTGATAGATGATGTGCTGTTAAGCTCATCATCTGTCGTCTCTCCTCTCCCTTGCTCCCTCACTCCTTCCCCACGTTAGGAACTGTGTGCTGTTAGAAGCCTTCCACCTTTATTAGGGACCATTAGAGCTTTACAGCACCAGCAGATCGGGTGGAGCCAGTCACAATAAACAGATTTATAATGGGTATAAAGGAGACACCTATAACTGCTGGAGGTTAACACTTTCCGAGCCTTTGAGTGGCAGTTTGCATGCCCGTGCCTTCTGGACTGACCACTTCAGGGTGCCTCTATGGTCAGCACCTGTTGGACTCGGTTGGCCAAGAAGCCCAGGTGAGTTCTTGCTCAGCAAGGGAGGAAAACCTTCTAGTAACATCTCCCAATTGTGTAACATCGCACAATGGACAGAAAGTAAGGGTTTAATTCATCTCAAGACGTTTTTCAGATGGAAACAGAAATGAGCAGCCCTCCTCCTTCTCTAGAATCCTACTGCCAGGATTCAGAGGTAGAGTATAGGGTTTGCATCCCTACCTGGCAAGGAAAAAGAAACCAAGTTAGCCTTATTCTCACTGTGAAGAAGATCCCTGAGCCTCTAAAACTCACTCTACTGTATTTACTGTATTTCAGAGTGGTGCAGTTGTGGGCTGTGCCAACATCTCCTAAGCCTGAGTTAGACTAATTCGCCACTGTGCCTTCCAGCTCGTGGCCTGTGCCTGGCACTCGGTAGACACTCCATATGTTTGTAGAATGAAGACACCTATTATAGAGGGCCTCCTGCCCCAAAGCGTAATGCATTTTCCCCAACATTTTATACTCTTGTTCTTCAGTTTTAGCATTAAGTGCACCTGGAATTAGTTTCATTTTACATAACCTATCTGTTATTATTTGAAGCATATTGTCCTTTTTTGTAAATCATGTCATCCAGCCTCACCCCCAGTAACACTGCTTAACGAAATTATACAGTTCACAAAAATATCAACATTAAATGCTACCAGAAAGTTGTCAAAGAACATATTACTTTTTTCCTCAATGTTCTACTAGTTTAATTTTTTTAGTTCCTTTTCTAATCTCCTGCCAGATTTTCATAGGTGAGAAAAGGGCAAGAACTCCTCCTCTTGGCTCTCCATTGAGTGAACTGGAGTCTAGAAAAGAGATTGGCCTCACTGTAGATCAGAGTCATCCAGAAAGACAGAAGTGAAACTGTCAGCTTTAGGCAGCCACTAGTTCCTGGGGATGTTCCCTGAGCACTGGACTGGTACTCCTGTTCTCCCAGATGAATGAAGGCCAGTAATTATGCACCTTCCAAGGTCTCAGTGCCCAGCACCTAATGCTCCAGGGGCCCAGCAGCCCTGAGCCTGCAAGGTGATGAGTGGTTGTCATGATGATGATAGTGATGATGATGATGATGATGATGCTGATGGAGCTGCCCTCAGCGACAGTGATGAAGAGCCCAGGGTTTGGTCAGGCAGGCCCCCATGATGAGGCAGCTCTGACTCTTGCCAGGCCCCAAAGGATCTTCTCCCTGAGTATCGCCTCCCAGTAGGGTCCTGCTTATGAATAGGTCACAGTGGAAAACCTCTCTTTTCTAAGGCTATTTTATTAGCCCTTCAGTCACAATAGAGATGTCTGTTTATAGGACCTGACTTTTGTGTGGACACCCAGTGGCTCAGTCTGCTGATGACTTTACAGCCGTTCCCCCATTGCCCAGGCCCACTAGGAGCATCGTCATTCTCCTTGCCAGCCAAGCACAGGGGCCTTTGTTGCAGCCACATTACCCTGGCCCGCAAAGGCTGCCTCTCAGAAAAGACCAGACCCTGGGAGCCAGACTGCAGCAGGGTGCTGTCTGTCCCCAGAGCTTTTGGGCCTAACGATGTCCACCATTAACCCTTCTTAGTCTTACCCTAGTTCCTTTGAAGAGAAAGATATTGAAGTTACTCGTTGCCACAGTAAATCCCTATTAATGGATCTTCTCCTTCCCCCAAATTAAACCTAAATGACCCCCAAACTGGGTTCTAAAGTGGTGAGTCTAAATTTGGGGTTTCCACCTATGGCCCCAAACCTTTAGAAATGGTCAGCTTGTGCTAATGGGAGCCCCCACTCCACCCCCTTAAAGTGCCCTAGGTCGTGGTGGTTGTGCTTAGGTCTCAGGAAGTAGAGAATGGGTGGGTTCCCCACAAGCAGCCTATTAGCCATTTTTGCACAAGATGAAGCATTGTCTGGTGACCCGAGATCTCCGGTGTGGGAAGGGATGGGCTGCTGCCTCATACTTAATCCCCAGCATATCCGTCTCATGCCTCACATACCTTCTGCCTAATCTGTCAATACTGTTTCTTCTATTTGTTTATGTGTGTGTGTGTATGTGTGTACAATTGTGGTAGCATATATGTAACCTAAAATTTGCATTTTAAGTGTACAATTCAGTGGGATTAATTTCATCTACAATGTTGTGCTACCCTCACTATTGATTATATATATATACATTTAATTGTGGTAACACATAGAACACAAAATTTCCCATTTTAACCAAGTGCACACTTCCGACTCACAATGTTATGCTACCATCACCACCATCCATTTCCAAGACCATAGATATTATTTGAATCTTACTTTCTCTTTTGTCTCTCCCTCTCTCTTAGTCCCCATTCTTCTCCCCTTCAACAAATGCTTGCCTTTCCATAACCACAGAAAAGCCTGGGATTTAAGGTTAATTGTATACCACTGTCACTGGTCCACTGCTCAATGCAACAGATTAAAGGTGAAAGGGGTTTGGAGCCCTGGGTCAGAGCTGAAGTGTAGGTCATTCATTCATCATCTACTCATTCCACAAACATTTATTGAGTGCTTAGCCCAGGCTAGGCTCTGGGCAAGGTGCTGAGGATACAGTGAAGAAGACAAATAAGACTCTGCCTTCGTCGAGCTTACATTCTCGTGAGGGGTCCAGCCAAGGAAAAAAGTAAACAAACAAATTCATTTCAAAATACTAGTGGGTCATGATGGGGTGGCTTCACGTAGCTGGAGTCGATTTGGGGCTTATGGGCTGGAGAGTGAAGAGTCAGAAATACCACCAACTTGCTGAGAGATTCCTAGCAAGAGGTAATGAGAACTACCTCTTCCTCTCTGAACCTCATCTTTCCTATCTGTCAAATGGGCATCTCTGACATGTTGAGAAGCAGACTGTGTAAAAGGCTCACGTATTTGAAGTCTTCACGCATTCCTGAGTGCTGAGCAGATTTCTTCTGCCTGCAGCAGCGGTCTCCAGGCTGAGGTGTTCATTGCAAACCACCTAATATCTGTACTCAGAAGCCAACTCTGTGGTCAGGACGAGGGGCAGTGACTAGGGGAGATCCTCAGAGGGGGACAGGGCAGGGTGAGTGTTTCTGTTGCTTTTCTACCTCCCCAAAAGTGCAATTTTCCCAGGCACGTAGTGCATACTAGCTTCTGTTCTCAGCCAAGATGCTTTGCTGGAAGACTATTATTTTCTTTCCTTGGTTACATTTGCTTTGATTCTTATAAGAGAACCAGTTTGTGGGCTTCCCTTAAGTGTCACTCAACTTTTACTCCTTGAGTCAAGAATGTTTACCGTCCCCGCAAGCCTGTCTGTGTTTCTGCTCTTATGAATCGGGCTCCTAACTCTGCCACCTTAGGTAGAGAGGGATCTGGAACTGAAACCAGCCCAGTGTTTAAATTGCTTTCATCTTGCATCGGCTTTTTCCACCCAGGCTTTCAGATTTTTAATCTCCCGAATTCTTTGCAAACATTTATCTTTATCCCCGGAGAGGAGGGAAATATTAATAAGAACTGGTAGTAGTTCTGGGCTATCAATGAGGAAACTGAGGCAGCAACGCCAGCTCATTTGAAAGCTTTCCTTTCTGGAGTTCCTAGTTTCAAGCCCAGGAATTTTTCACATTCTTTGATCCCAAATGAGTTTCTCAGAAGTTCACCAGACTGAATCATTTGTCTCTCTGCCTCTGCCCTCAAGAAAAGGGACTCCTCTTTAGGAAGGGGTGGAGTTATAAAGACACAAGCCTGGGTCTGTGGAGACTGGTGTAATCCCCCCTAATCTCCTCCCCAGCCCTATGTTTTGGCTTCAT
The DNA here is from genome assembly GCA_029593785.1 of Cabassous unicinctus. Taxonomy (NCBI): domain Eukaryota; kingdom Metazoa; phylum Chordata; class Mammalia; order Cingulata; family Chlamyphoridae; genus Cabassous; species Cabassous unicinctus. Next base: position 29,669 of record JAQZBX010004272.1, on the reverse strand, counting down.
AGGAAAGAGAGCTCTTTCTACCTATAATTTACAGACTCGGGTGTTTCCTTTTGGAGGAGCTTTCTCCTTTACTCGCTCCCTCCTGCTTGAGTTTAAATTCCCAGTTTTCAGCCCACCAGGGCCAGGCTGCACTCTGCATGAGGTTAGGAACACAGGGGAAGAATGTGTGTGACAGAGCCCTGGCCAGTTGAGTAATGTTTACTCTGGGAGGCTCACTCACGCTGGCAGAGGTCCACCAGCCCGAGGAACATTCCTGCATTATCGGGGATGGGAGGTTGGCTTGGGAATGTCAAGGGTGAGAGGCATCCCACCAGATTCTGGATGTAGCTCCAGGTCCCAGGGGAAGGCCCCCACCCCACCCCCACCCCCAGGCTTCAGTGCCCAAGCCCAGGAGTCCCCACTTCCCTCTCTCTTCTTCCTGAAGGAGCAATTCTGACCAGGCTTTCCTGGCTGATACTGCCTTTGTGTTGACCCAGCATTTTCTCTCCCAGGAGAACTCAGTGCTTCTCTAACATTATTTTATTCATTCATCATTCTGGTTTCTGAGGAAGGGAAATCTGTATGCCCATTTTACAGCTAAAAATGCCAAGAAGTTTCCTGGCTCAGAATCACCAGAGAATTAAGGCAGGAAGAGAGAGAGAGAGAGGAGGGGGAGAGAGTTTAAAGTGTCTAGAGGCCGGTGCCCTGTTGATCTCTGGGATCTCTGGGATCTCAGCTGTTTTTGGAGCTCTTAGGGAGCTGGGTTAGCTATCCAGCACTGCCTAAGCTACAGTTCTAAGCCCCTGACGCACAAGGATTTTGAAAAGTCTCTGTGAGTAATTATGCCCTAAACAGCTTCTCTCTGAGGTCCTCTTGTAAGAGGTTTGAACACAGGTGTACAGTCAGTTCTGCTGTAACCTGACATTTGCAGCCTAAAAAACACCATGTTTTATTGCACAATAAAAAACACAGAGCTCATGGAGAAAATGGGGCTAAGGGCATAATACTAAAAAAAACTTTGTCAGTGACACATTAAAAAATTAAGAATCTGATTTAAAAAAACATTTATCACAGTTTTACACCTGTTAACTGGTTAGGAAACACACAGATGCATGGCGCTTTACCTTTACTTGCCTATGGTTGTGGGTCTCAGAGCAGTTGCATGCAGCTTGTGAGTTATTGTCAAGTGGTAGACAGTTATCTGAAATCAGAAGGAAAGCTGTAGCTCCAGAAATGGATGGTTGTGGTGCATAAAACACGCAAAACTGCAGGAACTGGCAGGTGTGTGAGGGTGTTTGTGTGTGTGTGAGTATGTACACACGTGTGTTTAGTACGTTCCTTCGTGGCTCCGTTCAACTGGGTGCAGATTTCTGCACTCACCTGGTGTTTCTTAAGGATGACGTCTCTCATAAGCAAATGCAAAATTCATGTTACGCTCAAGTTGTTCCCTGATAAATCAATCAAAATAGAACAGATTCACATTTTTAAAACAAGCGTTATAGCAGAACTGACTGTGTCGTCTATTTCTGTTGGAATGGGTGCTCCTCGTTCTGGGGCATGGGTATTCAAAGCAGCTGAAGGCGCATGCCTTCATTCAACAAATAGTCACAGTGCCAGGCACTCTGCCAAGCTCTGAAGATGCAACAGTGAATAAAAAGCCATGTCTTCCTTTGAGAAGAAGAGAGAGTAGTAAACATATCATTAGAGCATCAGAGTACAGGTGGCTCTTGCTGTCACAGAGTCTAAACTGACTGTAAAGTATGAAGGATGGAGCACCTAACTGTCAGGTTCAATCAAGGGAAGCTTCATGGAGGAGGTGACATTTAGCACTCTGAAAAGATTTAAAATGGTGAAGGTGGGGAAGAGCTTTCCAGGCAGAGGGAATAGCAGAAGCAAAGGCATAGAGGCAAGGATGGGAGGGCCTGTTTGAGGACTGGCAGGCACGTAGGGTGGGCTGCAGATGCACATAAGGCAGAACAGACATAAAGGCCCGATCTGCCAGTCTCAGAGGGTGGGTCTCTTCCAGAAGGTAGTGGAGGAGCCATCAGAGATTTCCACGCAGGGCAGTGACATGGTGAAATTTGGTTTTAGCAAGAAATCCCAGGCAGCAGTGTAGGATGCCCTGGAGATGTGGACTTCTTGAAACCATAAGTCACTAGTTTCTTCCGTGCTTTTGACACTTCTGGACCATATACTGTCTCTGTCCCATATACTGGTCAAGAATTCATAAATAATCCAAAGTCCATTTGCAGAGACCTGAGAACAGGTGAGTGTAGATGACCTTCTCACCAGGGCCTCAGGGGTGTCTCTAGACGTTTACTTCTGGGCACACTTGCTGTGGTTCACAGGACCAGTAATGGGTACTTGGATAATTAGTGGCCCAAGCCAGGAAGTGAATGGAAGATGGGCAGCCACCTTCTGGCATTGTCCTTTCTCCTTTCTGTGGATGTTAACCTTTGGCCAGTCACTATTAACCAGAGCCTTAGCCATATACTCATTTTCAGAGCTTGCAATGGTCAAAGAAGATGCCATGCTACTACTACTTTTTTTTTTTTTTTTTTTA
>JAQZBX010004272.1:0-27027 GCA_029593785.1 Cabassous unicinctus | reverse complement strand
CCTCTCATATGGTAAACGGGTGCTCTATCCATTGCGCCACACCCGCTTCCTGCCGTGAGGTTGCTGCATCAGCCCACCGCACTGCTCAGGTCGGCGTGCCCTCACAAGGAGGCCTTGGGATGCGGACCCGGGCCTCCCATATGGTAAACGGGGGCTCTATCCACTGAGCCACACCCGCTTCCCATGCTACTACTTCTTAACACAGGATCCTTAGCACAGTGCCTGGCATGTGGTAGGTGCTCAATAGTTTTCTGAACTCAGCATTCCTAATAATGTCTTTCAGACCAAGACAGTTCCAAAGTGGGAGGAACTGATGAGTCTGGAGCAACTGTGAAGTGCCAAGCAAGGGCTGGGTGCTTTCACATCCATTCACTCATTCAGTCTTCACAACAACCTAAGGGGTGGATATTGTTCACAATAAGGAAATTGAAGCTCAGGGAGGTTAAGTAACTTTCCCAAGGTCACACAGCTATTACAGGTGGAGGCAGGATTTCCACCCAGGCCACCTGGCTCCAGAGTGCACTCCACTTTCATCCTCATTCAAGCACTCTTCTGAGTTTGTGAAATACACCAGGACTTGGCAGCCCCTTCCTCTAACAAGAACACCTATTTCTGGTCTATTGTCAGCAGATGCCTTTTAATTACTCCCCCCACCCACCCTCTTTTAAGGGGGCTAGCTGATTACAGCTCTCAGGGGCCAGCATGATTGCCAGATTCCTGGTGAGAGGAGCTCCAGGTGATCTGGAGCTGCTGCGCAACCTCTTTACCTGGCTTCCACCACACTCAGCAGTGATAACAGCTCTCTCCCTGCAACTGGGAGTCCTTGTTTATAGAGAGGAAGCTGGAGATGGCCCAGTAAATTGATGGCAGAGCTAAGATCAAAACAGGGATCTTCTAATTCCCAGCCAGCACGTCAACCCTTAGCTAGAAATTTTTAAAGCAATGTTCAGAGGTCTAGGCCCATCTGGCTTTAAATAGAGCAGCTCTGCCATTATATTTCATTATATTTCTTATTAATGAAAGTTCTGCTGGAGGAGGGAAAAAATTTTTGAAAACCACAGCCTCAGGCTATGCCGCCTGGATTCTAACAAATGGTTCTTGACTTTCTCCTGCCTGGGCTCCCTTGTAAAGAAGGCTTTTGTTTCCTGCGGATATCCTTGGTTAATTATTTTTAAATAAATAATTACGTAGCCTGTGGTAGGGGAGAAGCCTCCCCGTGACCCATATTTGATCGTCAGAGGGCTGGCCCTCTTCCGTCAGCCAAATTAAATAGGCTAACTCCAGGGACTGTTTGACTTGAGACTGAATCGATGATGGGGACAGGCTGGGAGGTGAAAACACACCTGACTCCCAGCATTATCACCACTCTCTCAGGAGCAGAGCAGCTTGGGGAGGTAAATAGCTGGTCAGGGAGACAGAGAAAGCAGAAGAAAAACAGAGTGAAGTCCAGTTCCTCAAAAAGAGGGCAGAGGCCAGGACTCTCTCCAAAGCTGCTGCCAGTGCAATGCAGTAGTGATTCTGCCGGCATAGGGTTCTTTGGAAACTGTTCTCTTCAGAAGGGGATTTCCATTAGTACTTAGAATCTGCCCTCAGTTGTCTAGGATTCTAGAATCTTTGCGCAAATATCTTGGGATCCATCCATAACTCAAGTTCCTCCCTCCAGCATCCTTACCCATAGTTGCCATTTATTTGGCATCATGCTTGGGGCCAAAAATAGCCCTGTAAGTTATTCTCATTTTTCGAGAAGAAACTGAGGCACAGAGAGGGAAAGTAGTTTTACCAAGATCACACAGCACAAAGTTAGGATTTGAACTTGAATTTGTCTAGCTCCAGAGCCCACGGTCTTCACACTGCCCTCCTTATGAGAAAATGTTTCCTTTTATTGATTCAAAAATCTGCCTTCCTCTTTTCACTGGACCTAGTTCTGTCCTCTGAGCTCACAAGATTCAAATGTCTTTTTTTATTCTGTATAACAATACTTGTAGCTGTTGGAAGCAGCCGCTGGGAACCTGGTGGTGAACGTTAGTGGAGAAGAGAACCAGATTTAATCCAATGGGCTGGAGTAGAGGGCAGCAAATAGGAGACTGAGTGGCTGAAGATAGATGCAAGAGGAAGATGGACAGGACTGAGTGGGGGCTCTTGGTTTGGAGAAGTGGAAGCCTTTCCTTCTTTTAACTTCATGGCTTCTGTTGCTCCCAAAAAATGCAGTGCCCAAAACCAATAACCACCGAATTCCAGGGCTGTCCTACTGTCAACACCCCCTCCACTAGCAGCCCCTTGGATCACAAGATGGGAAAACAACCAATAGAAAAAAGCTCATAGAGCAGGCATCAAACCACTTATAGTCAAACAAGTTGTTCTTGAAGGTTAGAACCCTGCCTTGGGGTTTGTTTGTTTTTTCCCCAGCCCTCTTAATCTCTAGGTCATGTTAGCCTTAGGTAATATCCTTACAGGATCCGAGGAAAACTGGCTTGGGTCTCTTTTTGACGAGCTTCATCTTACAGAATTGGAGGCGGCTGGCTGTGGCAGCTTGCCTGGCCCCTGGTGGGGCAGGAGGAGGGGGATTTACTGTGGCCTCTTCTGGAAGGTGGGGTTCCAGTGGGGGCAGGAGGCAGGGCAGGGGGCAACAGACCAGCAGGATCAGTGCAGTTACAGTTTGCCTTGGGAAATTGGGCAAAAGGAGAAGGACATCCAAATAGTTGGCCCACTTCTCCAAGTGACCCTACATCCAGAGCATTTGATCTTTGCAGGTAGGGATGGGGTCCCCCAAACTCTGTTGTCAAATCCAAAGCAAGAAACAGGAACACTGTTTTTCTAAGTTTTGATCTTAGGGTGAGACGTCTCCCCCAGCCTTGCCCTTGGCTGTTTCATGGGCACATCAAGCAAGACTTTGCTTCTGTGAACTTGACCCAGGGTTCTTTGGACTCCTTCAGCTTCCTTCAGTTGCCTGGTCCCTGTCCAGCATTTTCCCTTTTTTTGAGAACAGACCTCAGTTTTGGTTCCTGAGCAAGTGGGAGGGTCAGAGCAGTGAGGCTGTAAACAGACTGTGGTTCTCCCCTCCCTTGCAGACCAAACTGCAGTGTTTTACTAAGCATCTACCTCCCGCCTGTGGGTGCTGCCTGCCCCACCTCCCGGCAGACACGCCTTCCCCTGTGCTCTGGAAGTCAGCCAAATGGGACCCCAGCAAGGAATGTGAGTTCCAGAGCCAAAGATTCCCAGCTGCAGCTCCATCCTGTTCTGCTCTGCTCATGTCCCCCAGCCTCTTGGGCTCTCCCAAAGGATGTATGCATTTTGCTATGGCTCTTACAAGGGTCACTGGCCAGTTCCTTCTTTGTAAAATGGGTCTACTCATACTTTGCAGCCCCCAGAGCCAGTGGATGCCAGGGAAATTCTTCTGGAAGGCATTTTGAAGACTAAAAGAAATACTCCAGCCAGGAAGAGAAAGTCAATCTCAGTCCCTACACCCTAAAAGAGCCATGTGAAAGCAACGACAAGCAGAATTCATTTCATTTGTTCATTCAAACAGATATTAATGGAGTGGCTACCAAGTGCAGCTATGAACAAAACAAAACAAACAAATGCCCTGCCCTCATGGAGCTTGCATTCTAGACTCAGAATAGAGGCCATGCCTCCCTGCCACCTTTGCCCTAAAGAAAGACGGCCAGTGTTTCCTGTGGGTGGGTAGGGGAGAATACGGCAATTTTGTTTTGTTGTCATCCATCCTTGAAAACGAGGGGAACCAAGTCAGTTTTGCAGGGCTCTGCTGCCACTAATGTTCCCTATTGGGTTTGTATTGTTTTGCAGGAGTGCGCTACAGCCAGCAGGGAAACAATGAGGTCACTTCCGCCTCAACAATCAGTCACCATGGCAACAGCGCCATGGTGACCAGCCAGTCAGTTTTACAGCAAGTCTCCCCAGCCAGCCTGGACCCCGGCCACAATCTCCTCTCACCTGATGGTAAAATGGTGAGTACACCTGGGCCATTGTAGCTCTGGAGCTGATAAGATAAGAGGCAAAATAAACACAACTTCTCACAAGGCCTGCCTCAAACAATGAACCATTGTAGCCCCACAGGGAAAAATGAGGGCTGTCCAGAGTTGGAATGGAGAGGTAGAGCTGGTGACCAGCCTTTGGCGGGTAGAAGAGGTGTTCGGTTTGAACTCAGCCAATAAATCTGACAGAGCCCTGCTCTCATTTTATTGATTGAATGCCTCATAAAGGAGCAAACCAGGTGGGACACTGTTTGTTTTGGGGCTGCCAATGACATTTGTGTTGATAAAATGTGCAGTCGTATCCCACCCCCACCCCAAGGCCTCCAAAGCAGTTTCTTTTTTTTAACCCAGAGAGCGTCCCACTTTGAAACAAGCCCTTCTTCCTCTTCACCACCTCCTTGGTGCTGGCAGGAGAGTCATTAGCAAGTTCAGGATCTAGTGGAGGCAGGAGACCCGGAGAGGCTTCCTGAACAGGGATTTTGAAGGACACTGGATGCCATGTCAGTGAAGGTCACAGAACAAAATGGTAGGTGGGGTGGGGCAGTGCTTGGGAGTGAGTGAGAAACACTGACTTTGAAGTAACGACAAGGAGAGCTCAGATCCCAGCCCCAGCACTTAATAGCTGTGTAGCCTTGGACGTGTTACTGAACTACCTAAGTCTCTTTTCCTCATCTATAAAATGAGGGTAATAACAATTGGGCCATTGAAGGAATAAATGTGAACTATTCAGCACAGTGTTTGGCATAGTAAATATTTGGAAAATGGCAGTATTGCTGATGTTATGTTAACGTCAATTTATTCTCTCTAAAACAAGTTTTCTATACGTGTAACCACGCCCCCACGGCCAGGTGTGAGTTTAGCATACTTGTTGAAAAATAGACTATTTGAATTTTGAAATTTCAAGGTCCTAATCCTCCTCTAGCAACCCAAGCGCAGAGAACATTTGAGAGAACAGGTGCATTACGACACAAATGAGAGTAGGAAATGGAAAACTTTATTCTTTGGGTCAGGCTCTGTTTCAGGGCAGGGTGGAGCCACAGGTTCCTGGCTTCCAAGCTGAAGGTGGAGCTGCCCACATTCCCTCGAGGTGTCTGACCCAAAGGCCGGTGGGGGCTGCAGGGGGGTAGGTGGCGGGAGCAGATGCCATTTTAGACTTGACGTGTGTGCTGTGTGGGCAACACGGGAATGGTGAGTCACAGGTGACCGAGTCCCTGGCTGCCTGGAGGAAAAACAAAGTGTAGTTTCTAAGGGGAGAGCTGGCCCTGCCAGCTCTGGTTTCAGAGGACCTGAGCAGCTCTCCTGGAGGTGGTCTCTGCAAACTAAAGTTGAAAGGACACTCCCATGGAAAGTAACTGTTTTGCAGCCCCTTTACCCTCTCCTCATCCCCTCAGAAAGATTATTCTTCATGAAGAACGGTTTGTTATCAAGAGTCACTCTGAGATCCAAACAAGTTAAGGCTAAGAATTAGCCAGGCTTCCCTGGAGAAGGGGGCCTTGTGGAGGAAGCCTTGCCTTCTCAGCTGATAAAACCGTCCATGTCTCAGCTCTGAGTGCTTGGAGGTCTTGGGGTTTTTCTTTCAGCTCCCCTGCCCATCCTCTAGGAGGCAAGCTGCCCCACCCAAGCAGGGACTGCTCCAGACCCAGCCCACAGACATGCTCTTTTCTTCCTGCTCTGTTCGCCAGTGCCCTAGACCGTATGTTTACTAGACTGATGATTGAGACACAGGGCACCCCATTAGCAAACACCTGGAGGCTTGTTTGCAGGGACCAGCTTTTCACTCATCTCTAACACCATGGCTCAAAGGCTGTGTCGCCATCCCTGGGTGCCCAAATTCAAAAGTCCATTCTCTGTTAAGCTCTAACAGGTCCATCACAGATCTTGGTCCACCAAGGCAAGAGTGGAGTGTGTGTGTGTGTGTGTGTGTATATTTTAATATTTTACAGCCAACTATATTCATATATTTTTCCTCATACGTTAAATATGCCTATCAATTTTTCTTTCTATGGATCTCTTTTTTTTAAGATTTATTCATCCACACCCCACCCCCATACCCCACCCTCCCATTGTTTGCGCTTGCTATCTGCTCTCTGTGTCTGCTCCTCTTCTTTTTAAGACATACCAGGAACTGAACCTGGGACCTCCCATGTGAAAGAGAAGCACTCAATCGCTTGAGCCACCTCCACTTCCAAGAGTGGAGTATATTTTAAAAGGAATTCAAGGGTACCACCAAGGCAAGGGCACTGTGCAGTCCTGTGTTCAAGTCTTGGCTCTGTCATTTACCGACAGTAGGATGGACAAATCGCTGACCCTCAGTTTCCTCTTCTGTAAAATGGAGGATCCTAATGCCTGTGTCATAGGGTTGGGGTGAGGATCCACTGTAGCTCTGTGTTCTTTGGATAAGCCCTGTAATGGGAATGACATCCTCTGTGTGCTGACTTTCAGTAGGACATGCCTTTCAACTCTTCGCCCAGAGCTTGGTTTTGGAAATAATGGTGATCCATTTGAGCTCTCTGTTGCACCATCTATCCCCCACCCCCATGCCCAAATGGCATGCACTGACAAAAAACAGATCAGGTTTAGGGTTGCAGTCTGTGTGTATGAACATGTTATAAAAAAAGTTAATAAAAAGAAGCATATACTGGATCCTTCTGCAGTATCAAATCAGTATAGCTTACCTTCTCTGACCTTCAGTTTCCAGGTCTGCAAAATAGGGATACTATCAACCTCATGGGTTGTAGGTGTGTAGAGCCCACAGAATAGTGAAGGGACTGTAAATGGCAGCTTTTATATCCTTAGAGCTCTCTAAATTAGCATGTAAGGATCATCACTAATATCCTTGGCAACTCCCTGGCTTCCATCAGTCCTAGAGGCAAACAGAAAATACGGTTGCGTTTTGGAGTAGAAAGTAACTGGACCACGGGTACTTGGCTCCCAAACATAGTAACTGTGTAGGATTTAAACCACGGCAGACCTGGGTTTGAATTTAGCTTCCTTAGTTACTGGTCCAGGGACACAGAGCTGGTCTCTCAACTTTTCTGAGAATCAGTTTCTTAATCTGTAACATAGGGGCAATAATATTTCCTGCCCTGCTTGTGTCATTATCTATTGAGGATAATCAGTGAAAGCACTTTACAAACCCTAACGCTATACACATAAATGTTTTTATCATTGTTCATAGGGTCACCATCAAAACCAAACACCAAAATTGGCAGAGAGATTGCTGTCACTTTAACTTTTTCCACAGGACCATATTACCCAAAGGATTAGTCCCAGGGCAGGTTACTGACTTCTTCTTTTTTTTTTTTTTTTTTTTAATGACTCTGACATTTTGAAAAACAAGTCCAGCAGTCCGGCTGGTTCTCTCTTGTTTGATGTGGTCAGAATTCCTTCATGGTCATGTGACCCCTAACTCATTTCTTGATGCTCATTTTAAAAACACAAACAAACCTATTTAGTTTTTTTTCTTTCTTTCTTTTTCAAATTAACCTTGGAAGCTATGGGGTTGACCAGAAGGGCAGGGCAGGAGATAGTGTCTTAGCTCCTGTGAGACCCATAATATGAGGCTCACTGGGTGCATGCCAAGTGCCTCGGACAGCTAATATGCCCTAACCCTAAAGCACCTCTAGGGGCTCCTGATGCCATCAGGAGTGTCTGGATCAGTTCAGAATGAGGGAGACAGTTCTTTCTTTCTTTTTTTTTTCTTCTGTTTTTAAGTTTATTTCTGAGTTGCAAAGATTATTTCTCCTTCCTCATGTTTTTAGAATTTCCTGTATTCCCCCATTCAATCTTGGCTGCCACAATCAGACAGACAGAAAGCGCGAGGACCTTCTTTTTCTTGCATCTGTAGTGGAAACCTTAGCAGCAGACAGTAACTGCTCCAGGTAGTCCTTTCTTAATAACAATTTTTAAAATCAGTTGAAAACCATAAATAGTAGGTTACTTCTTTATCATGAAAAAAAAAAGTGTGTGTGTGTAAAACTGATAGGTCCCTTATAATTAATGGGAAAACATTGGAAGCATTGCTGTTAACATCAGAATCAAAACAAGGACATCAGTGACTGCTGTTATTGTTTAATACTATTCAGAAAGTTCCAACTAATGCACTAGGACGTATAGATGAACTAGACTAGCAAGGAAGAGACCTATTAACATTACATGCTTTTGATGCAATCATACACTTGGAAAGGTAATCAATGAAGAAAAGACATGATTAAGAATAAATAAAAGAATTCAATGCAGTGGCCCCCTATGAAGTAATTTTCTTTTTAAATCAGCTTTCCCAGACTAATCTGTCGTTAAAATATAACGGTGAAACAAAATGGGGTACCTGGGGGCCCCAAGGGTTGGGGCCTTATCATTGCAACATCAGCTCCTTGACAAAACAAATTTTGTTTTAATGTATAGTGACAAGATTTGGGAAAAGTAGAGAAACCCAAAAATGGCTGGATTTATGGGATTTCCCCCGACTCCTATAGTACTTGCAGGTTAGGGGTGTCCTCTTATAACAGGTAAGAACTTGGGTTCTGGAGTCAGATAGACCTGGGTTTGAATACCAGCTCTACCATTTACTAGTCTCTTAGGCAAGAGACATATCTACTCTGAGCCTTAGTTTTCTCATCTGTGAAAAGGGGGTGACAGTGGTGTCTACCTCCTGGTGATGTTTGTGAGATAGTGCATGCAGAGTGCCTAGTAGAGTCATACTTGGTAAGAGTTCCCTGTGCTTCTGCCTGGTCCCTAACCTGCTCTCACTGGCAAATCACAGGGCATCTCTTCAATTATTATTTTTAACAATCACATGTCTTTAGCACCAATAATATAGTAGGCAGAGGATACAGCCGAAGTGAACAAGTGACAGTGATATGATACACATAGTAGAAGAACTTCTGAAGCAGACTAGTAACTTAATGATAGCCAATAAATATAATTACCATGAGGGCAGGGATTATTGTCTGTTTTGCTTACTGCTATCTCCTTAGCACCTAGAGTCCCTGTCCCCACAGTAGGTACTTAATAATTATGACTGAGTGAATGAATGCATGCATCAGTAAATGCCCTCTGAGTAGCCAAGAAATTAAGTCTTGTCATTTGGGGCACTGCTCTTTGCGGTTCCAGTTTGCTCATTCTGCTCTTGTTTTTTCTCTCCAGCAGATAGCAGTCTCAGGAGGAGGTTTGCCCCCCGTCAGCACCTTGACGAATATCCACAGCCTGTCCCACCACAACCCCCAGCAATCTCAAAACCTCATCATGACCCCCCTCTCTGGAGTCATGGCCATTGCACAAAGTAAGTTCTGTTCTTGGTCAGAAAACTTGGTGGCAGAGAGGAACAGGAAGTGGGTCAATGTGATTTAAAAAACAAAAAAAAGGACTGTAGAACTTCAAACTCAAATGCACTTTGTAGATTTGATTTAATTTCTTTAGTTTCTTATCTCCCTCCTCAACAATATTTGGCCTAAAGCAAGAGAAAACTCTGGATTTGAAGCCTAGTCATAGCTTACCAGCTTTGCATCCTTGATCAGATTATTTTGAGTTCAATTTCTTCATCTGTAAAATGGGTGGTTGAGGTGATCAAATTACTGTCGATACACATGCTTGCAATCTGATACAGCGTGACTATGTATGATATTGAAGCTTAGACTTCTGACTAGTGTTCATTCCTATCCCTAAGTATGTGACAGCTTTTCCAGGAGGTTGTGCTGATGAGTCTTTGGGTTGCTGAAGATGCAGCAAGACATGATGGGCTTCCTTCTGAATGGAGAATTTTGCATGGTCCTAAGGGAGACCCATTGAAAGGGAACCTTGAGCTCAATCCATTGTAGCATCTCTGAGCCTTGAGAGCTTTGAGGAGCAGGCAGACGGGTCAGGTCCTTCCAGCTCCAGAAGGCTCCTATTCCACAGTGAGCCTGTGCCCTGTCACAGATGAGCCATTTCAGGACATGGGAAGGGTTGTGAATGCCTCTCAGAGAGTTATAACATTAATGAGTATTCAGCGTATTTTCAGCTTCATAATGACAGATCATTGTTTCTCGAAACGATTGTTGTGATCCTTGGAAGTATTCCTGAGAAGTCTTGGAAGAGATCCAATGTGGCACATTGGCCATTTCTTTCTTTCAACCCTGATATGCTCTGTTGTCCTCTTGGTTCTCCCTTGTGCCCATGTTGACAGCCTCTTTGTTTGTTTCTGCCTTTTTCTTTCTTTCCCCTTTCCTTACCTCCCATCTCCCAAAATCGGCTCCAGCCAGGAACTCCCATCGCTTCTGAAGAGGGCGACTGGTGTGCCCTTTGAGGACAAAACAGGGGTTGGCCCATAGGAGGCACTCAATACACATTGACAGAATGGGTCTGTGTGGCTCTCACTCTATCCTTAGCTGCTCAGAAACTGGCACGCTCTGCGTTTATTTTTGCAGAGGGAAAATGGGGGTGGAGAAGGCTTTAGCGGACTTACAAAATAAAAAGTTATTTTAGATTTACTGTTTTTTCACTGGACTCTCTTGGAGTACGATTCCAGGGTTTCACATGCTTTCAGGTGATACTAATACCAGTGTTTGGAGTGAGAATGAGATAGAATACCTGAAACCAGCTTGCTTGTCTTATAGAAGGTTGAATAAAAAGGGCCATGGATAAAATATCCCATTTCCTTATTTCTACAACCAAAATAATAGGCAAACTGTCTGTCCCATTACTTTCTTTCCTCCCACTTGAAGCCTTAGTTGACATACACAATTATTTATGTTTTCAGGCACTATCTGAACTAAAATTTTCCCTGGGGCTATTCCATCTTTTTCCATTTTGTTCCTCCTAGTTTCCTTCACCTGCTTCCCTTCCTTCTCACAATGATCCTCTTATGGTGGGCAAAATCAGAGTATATATTGACCTTAGAAGGTTATGTGTGTGCGCACGCGTGTGTGTGTCTATGTACTTGGGGTGAAGAGAGCATGAAGAAGGGTGAGGATCACCAGAAGACTTTGCCAAGACACAGTGGCCCCACCCTTTGGAGTGACAGGATGAAGATCTGGCTGCAGGCATCCTCGTTTAGCCAACTCATGCCCTGTCAGGTGCCTGTGCCCTTAGGACTGCAGAAGCCCATTGCAAATGTGATAGCAAATTACTGGGCAGAGCCAATTCACCATTCTCCACTCATCTACTGGACGGACTACATGCTCCCTCATGGCCCACTCGCTAAGGAACCAGCACCCAGCGAATGGATTGAAAAGACTAAGAGTCACACACTGTGGGCGCTTGAATGACAACAGTGGTCTTCAAATCTGGATCTGAGGCAAATCAGGATCACAGGAATGTGTTGAAAATAAGATTCCCAGACCTCACCTCTAAAGGTTCTGGCTCATCAAGTCTTGGGTGGGGCCCAGGAATGTATAGTTTGTAAAGAGCTCCTCCCCCAGGTGATTCTGATGAAACATGGGCAAGTTTCAGAACTGTGCCCTCAAATGTCATCCACCCTAGACCAGGGTAATTTGCTTTCCTGGGCAGAGATTTCTCAAAAGGAGCAGTAGCAATGGGCTCCTGGGAAAACAGGAAATCCATGGTTCTTCCTGGGGGACTGAGATCATAAAGAGAAGGAAGGAAAGGGAAACAGTATCCAGGGTATCAGGTGAGGCACTAGCTTGGGGAGAAGCTGAGTGCCCTGGGGAGTTGGAGATAGCACTTTCTGAGGATGATCAGAGGGTCCAGTCCCACCCCCACCCAGGAGAACCAGAAGGGGGATTATTGCCCCCTTCACTTCTGCTCAGGGTCTCACCTTTTAGGTTTCTGATAACCCTATCAGCTAAAGCTCTGAGTAGGCAATTGTTGAGGGTTTTATGCTATCTCCCTGGAGGACTTCCCATGAATCTGCTTATGAAACCCTCTCCTCTTCAGTAAAGACTCTCCTTCCGCATTTATCTAAAATAGACCTTTATTTGCTTTCCACCCCTTACTTCCCCTCCACCTCCCAGAAAGCAAAATCAAGGGAGCGTTGGCTCCAGGAAAGAGGTTGGGGTGTCTTCCCTCCTAATCTTCTCAATCCCACTCCCACCCTGCCTCACCTGTCTTCCCCAAAGTCCCACCCAGGGAGCAGAGAGAGGGTGGGGACCAGGGGACCCAGTTCTTGCAGTGCTGGCCTGGTTCTGAAGAGGCCTCAGGATACAGACAGTGCCGAGCCCCTTGGGCTCTGACACAGGCCCAGAGCAGAAAGGTGGCAGCACCCACTAAGCTGACGAGGGCCAATCGTAATGTACTCCTTTCTCTTTCTAATGCTGGGTCCTTTGGATGCCACACCCACTGTGCTACCAGATCAGAGTATGCCCATTTCATCAGGAGAAAGATTGGCTGCATCCCAGTGTTTCTCCCCCTCTCCACTTCGGTCAAGTGCACCTGGCCTTGGGGTCTTTGCACAGTCCACTAAATGGACTTTGGAGGTTGTTTTGTTTTTTCATCAAAATGTGGGTCCCTGCACACCACTGCCTTCTGCTGGACAGACAGATCTGGGCAACAGTCCTCACCTTAGAAGGGACACCTTTAGTCCTGCCCTGAGGGTGCAGGACAAGTCCCTCCCGTTGAGGTTAGGAATAGAGTGAGCAAGTAAAGGCAGCTTTCCCACAGCCTTGGTAACCTCAAGGTAGCAAAGTTTGGTAGGTCACAGGATGACTTTGGGATCACCGTGGGATTTCAGCAATTCACTTAATTTCCTCAAGCCTCAGTTTCCTTGTCTGTAAAATGGGTCTATAAAGTTGCTTCCCATGCGCTCTCTGACAGAACAGGCTTAGCCCAGTGCCCGGCCCAAAGCGGTAGGCTCAGTCGATGACAGCTCCCATCCTTTTGCCTCTCCTCATCCCTGAAACTATTTCTGATCTTTCTCTCTTGCCCCACAGGCCTCAACACCTCCCAGGCACAGAGCGTCCCCGTCATCAACAGTGTGGCCGGCAGCCTGGCAGCCCTGCAGCCCGTCCAGTTCTCCCAGCAGCTGCACAGCCCGCACCAGCAGCCCCTCATGCAGCAGAGCCCAGGCAGCCACATGGCCCAGCAGCCCTTCATGGCCGCCGTGACTCAGCTGCAGAACTCCCACAGTAAGGACGGGGGCTCGTTGGGGGCTGGGAGAGGCAGCGTGAAGGGCACTCCACTTCCGACTTCTCCCCTCTGGGTCGGAACTGCCTTTGGTCACTTTTCCCTAACTATTATAGACTATTTCTCCAGCATAACTCATGTGTGTGGCTGTGCCTTTTCTAGTCTCCTTCTCTACCCCCAAGATTCCCAAGGGAAAGGTTTGAAGAAGACAGCTCCCACATAAAGGGGAGATGGCACTAGAGAGCAGGCTAGCACATATGCGGGACATATGCCACGTTTTTCCCATTTAGGCACCCATGGAGGCTATCACCAGTCAGCCACACAGCACCTTCCCTAGTGAGTCTCAGCTCAGCATAAGAATCCTTTTCAATCTAAAATTCTAAGCAGCCATCACCAAACAATCAGAGCTGCATGTAATTGGAAACCCACTTGACTTCCCTGAAATAGAAAAAGCTCTCAAAGTCCCCATGCTCTCCAACCAACACAACCCAAACGTGTCTACTCAAGAAATGGGTTGAAAACACCACCTTCTGGGCCAGGAGGATTAGAGTTTCTGCCTCCAGTCCCAGAGGCTGTTTCCCATATCCAATTTCTATCCCTGCCCTTTAGGTCTACCTGTCAACCCTCTTATTTCTCGCCCATCCCCAATCCCTGTATCTTTGTCCCCATCCTGAGCCCCAGGCCCCCAGTCCTCCAGCCAGATCTTGCTATAGCCCCTGACCTCCAAGTTTGGGGAAGCATCATGGAAAAGTTGATTTAGGCCCGGCCTAAAGAAATACCAGAGAAGTCTGTGAAATAAAATGCTGGTCTTGAAGTCAGACAGATCTGTATTTATATCCTGGCTCTGACACTTACCATTGGCAAGTTACTTAGCCACACAGAGCCTCAATCTCTTCATCCGTAAAATGGAAATAATATACATACAGGGTCATATGAAGATGAAATAAAAATAGGTGTGAATTGTGCTTTATAAACATGAAGGGTTATGGAAAAGCAAATGATTATTAAGGAACTTGTAAGTCAGGGATGGGGAAGGAGTTTGAGTTTCTTCCTGGCTGCCTCGGTCAGAGCTGTGGATCTGAGGAAGGACGGCCAAATTCAGCCCTTGTCCGTCCTTTGGGCTCAATCCCCACCCAGGCCTGTGGAGCTGGTTTCTGAGCACCATCTCACATTCCAATCGCATTTTCGTGGCTTCTAAAAATCTGCCACAGCCTGTAGCAGAGTCTGGGACCACATGTGTCCCACTTCCTCCCAGAGACTAGCTGTGCCCCCATTCCCTCTCCTGGGCAGGCTTCCTTGGTGGTTAGGCCTGGGTGGGACAGTCAGAAAATGGTCATCAGCCTCCTGTGGACTGCTGAGGCCCGGCAGGCCTGGGTGGCCGTGAGGAGACAGCCTAAGGGACCCTGGGCCAGGAAATGAACAGCCTCCCTGCACAGGAAGGGCAAGGTGAGGCACAGGCAGTGACCTTCACCTCCCTCACGGCCAGGCATCCACATGCTTTCATTGGTGGTCATGTGACCTGGAATTTACATGGATTTTATGAATAACTGAAAGGTTCCAGACTTGCTGGATATGTACCGGAAAAACTAAAACTTGAGTCTCATGCTTCTGAAGGTTTTATTGAAGCTAGGCTCCTTTTGTTTATCATCTTTCACATTTCTGTGATGTCATAAGACTGTCATGTCATTTTAGTGCAAAATGGAACAGCCCAGAAATTATACAATTAATTACATACATGTCTCATTACAGTTACTAATCGTTCTATAACTGCTAGCATGAGACCTGGTATTTGAGTCGTAGCAGAATCGGTAAGCATGTGCTAGCTAGCTGCTTCATGTTTGCTAGCTACTTAGAACCTTTTTGGCTTAAAATCTCAGATGGGCCACATTTGCCCAAAGATCACTTGTTTGATGCCCAGACATCTATCGTTTTATTGAAAGGCAGAAGAATAGGGATGTTCCAAGTACCACTACATACTAGGCACTGGCAAGGCTGTTTATTTATTTGGTACAAAGGACTTTACATGTGGAATCTTCTAATCTTATAACAGATCTCATTCCCATTTTACAGGTGAGGAAACTGAGGTTAAGTAACTTGATTAAAGAGCCCATTCCTTTCACCACATCATACAGCCTTGCCAAACATACCCACTACCACCGCCACCCCTTTTCTCTGCCAGGGAGACAAGAACTATGGCTTGGGATGGAGGGTCTATAGTTGTGCACGCACCTGTGTGATCTTCACCTTGATTTTGTCTTCACTCTGTCTCTCCAGTGTACGCACACAAGCAGGAGCCCCCCCAGTATTCCTATACCTCCCGGTTTCCATCTGCAATGGTGGTAACAGATACCAGCAGCATCAGTACACTCACCAACATGTCTTCCAGTAAACAGGTAATGCCAGCAGGATGGGAGTTGGTGAACGGGGCTATGACTAAGTCTATTGATGTGCATAGGGTGTGGCAAGTGGTCATAGTGTGGTCCTTCTGAGGCTTCCTGTTACTTGCTAAAGGAATCCCTGAGGTCACAGGTCAAACAAGATGGGCCACAAGCCAACCTAAAGGGGCTTATTGCCCTCTATTCTTCCCCAGTGTGACTGAATTATGCAGGGCATTTAGACATTGCAATTGAGTATTTCCCTGATGGATTGATCGATGATCCATGGAAAAGGTATTTGCAAGGAGGGCTCAGGAAGTCAGACCCTTCTTATTGACTTTCATGCTTTGTAAGAGGAATCCCTGAGGACTTTCCACAAATTGGCCCCACTTAGTCAATGGAGAAAGAAAGTCAGGGGTCCTGAAGTTGATTACCCCAGTTGATGACCCAGGCTGGACCCAAAACATTGTAAGCTCCAGAGAATGATCCAATTCTGCCAACGTATGGGGACTCCCCAAAAGACAGCCTGGCCTTTCCGGGGGACTGCATTCACTTGCTGTTTTCATTAAGAAACTTCTGATCAACTTCCTGGTACCCTGAGAGTGGGGAACCCAGAGGCTTAATCACTGTTTCAGTCGATGACTAATTCCCACCTCTGCATAGAGGCAATGGGGTTGCAAAGACGACCAACGGTGAGGTTCACCGCTGCTGCAACTTGGACACCGGACTACAGTGGGACACCGAGAGTTAGAAAAACAGGACAAGGTATCTGAGCACTGATGACGATTCCAGAATAACACAAAAGGACCTTTTAGTAGCTGGGGTCTGTGCAGTGTGGGAACTGTTTGGCCTTTATTGATTACTAGATAAATAGGTGACAGCCCTGAACTTCATGTCGTAGGCTCTTGGCAGGCTTTGGCCTTGTCGATGCCCTTTCTTCCATCTGGGCCCTCCAAATCATACTTCATCCACTGCCGTGAGCTTCAGAGCAGGGTCTTTTGCAGGTTCGGGGTTCTCTGTTCTTCCCCTGGCCTCCATCTGCCCCTACTCCTGTGGTGTAGTGGAGCAGTGGGTTCTATTTCTGTTTCTACCATTTGCTGGGTGACCTGGGCCTCCCTGAGCCTCTGTTTCTTCATCTAAAATGAAATTCATGACATCTCCTTGTTCTGAGGATTCAGTGACGTTGCATAAATTGAGGACCTGTCACATCTTAGATACTGAAACATACACATAGCCTGGGCAGTGGGCTCTGGAGTTGGGGGTGGAGGGAGAGATGTGTGGGACCTGCCTTGCCACTCTCCTCTCACCCAAGGGAAGATGAAAGTACAACCCCCATTGCCCTGCCCTTCGACTCCCGTGCGATTTCCCACTCTTTGTAGTGAGCAGGGAAAACATTTATCTGTGCTCACAAATCTCAATCAGGGGGGCAGCCAGGCACAGCAGCCCTCCTTGGGAATACCTTCTCCTTTGAAAGGTTTATCAATCCATCTGCCGCTTGCTCAGCCCTAGACGGGCCTGTGATTAATTATTCCTGTCTTTCCCAAGTTGACTTTGATGCTTGCTTGTTGAAACAAGTCCTCTGAATTCAGGAAATGGTCTTTTAATCAAAATACTTCAAGATGCTCCCTGAGATGCTGCATTGGCCCCCGAGTGGCTTCTCCCCTCCCTGGACAGAGTGGCCAGCCAAGCTTGAAGCTTCATGAACAGCCCTCTAGAATACTGTGAAGTTTTCTCCATGTCCCCAGACTTTTCAGGAGTCTAGCGATAGACTCATTTCTGGAATGGTGATCATGATGATTATACTTAATAAGGATAAAAACTATCATGTGTCACTTTACAGTTTATACTTCTCAAGAACATTTCCTTATCAATTTTCTCTTTATTGCAAAATCCTAAGAAGTACAGAGAAGTAAACTGAGGCTCAGAGATGGGGAGTGACCAGCCCTAGGTCACACAGATGATTGGTTCCGGAGCTGAGCCTCCAGGCTTTGGTCTTTGACTCCAAATCCTGGACTCTTTCCATGAAGCAGTATTTGTCTTCCAAACCCCATCTTTAAAATATCCTTGGTAATTGCTGCTCTTATTGTCTTTAGTGGTCAGGGACAAAAGTAAAACCTGAGCCCACACACTGTATTCTTATCAGGAAACTTTCTTCCTACAAACTGAAGGAGAAGGAGGAAGTGGGCAAGGTAGACTGAAGTGAAATGAGGGTAAAGGTGCTGCCTCCTGACAGCAGAAGGAATCCGAGGGAGAGAAAGTTTGTAGAAACTCTGTTCCTAAGGCAAAGGGTCAGAAGTGAGCTCCTGAAGAGATCTGGTTGCAACTCTGCTTTTTCATTGTTTTAAAGTATTATTTTCCACAAAGTGTTTCAAGACACTGCTAGGTATTAGGGGCATGTAGAGTATGAAGAGAGGAGGATTCCTTGGTCAAATATATGGGGAGAACTGCTGGATTAAACAAAGTTTAACACCTGAGGGCAGAGCTTCTCAGAATCTTCCATGTGCTAACGTGCTCGATGAACAGGGTGATGCCCGGCTCCAAAGGATACATCCTGGGAAATGCTATTTTAGGGAAATCATAGAATGGTAGGAAGAGCAGACAGACCTGAGCTAATCCCAGCACCACACCCCTGTGATATGACCTTGAGCAGTTAATTAAGCCCTGTGAGACTCAGTTTCTTCATCTGTAAACCAGGAAAACCTCACCCCACACCTAACAGAATAGTCAAGGTGCTGCACAGGGTGCCCATGGATAGTAAAATATTCAGAGTGGTACCCCCTGTTTTTCCTCCTTTCTGGCTGTGGTCCTGCAGAGACCACCTCTACCCGCTCCTTCAGTATGTAACACAATCCTTGGTCTCCCTGTGGTCGAGGAGGTTCTGACACTTATATTTCTCAGGGTTAGGACCATCTTGCCGGCACATCCTAGCTCCAGATCCCTGATCCCCATTCTCTCTCTCACCACCCCCAGGAAAAAAGCAGATGGTTCAGGGGCCTCTCGAAGCACCCAACCCTTTGTGCTTAGCCAAATACCTGGGCTGCAGTAGATGTTCAGTAAAGAAGGGAGGGACGGAGGGAGGGAGGGAGGGAGGGAGGGGCATTTTTTAAAAAATCTCCCAGTTGCCAAGCAGTACTCCAGGGATTTTTCCAACTTACCTTTTCTGGCTAATCCTCCCGCCTATCTTGAAAGTAGATATTTTTATGCCTGTTTTATAGAGGAGGAAACTAGGATTCTGAGATGAGTAGTGCCCTGACCCAGGTGACACAAATGATAAATTCTGGAGCTGGACCTCCAAATATGGTCTTCTCACTCCAAATTTTAAGCTCATTCCATTCAACACTACTCACCTGCCAATAACCATTTGTAAGCACCATAATAACAACCTAAGGTTATGCAGGCATAAGGCTAAAACCAGGATTTGAACTTGAATCTGTCTAATCTCAGTACTTCCCGTTGTCAGGACAGACATGGGCCTTGTGGATCACTTCTCAGGAACCTCAGGTTGGGACTTTCTTGCCCCCAATCCTTCTGCAGCTACTCCTGTCTGTCCTTTTCAGAGCTTATGCCACCTTCCCCCCATCCCCTCCCTCTTGGGTGTCAGCGACTTGCCGTCAAGTGGGTCTATGCCTGAACTCCTAAAACACAGAGCCCTGCCAGTCTGGAAACACAGACCGCAGCAAGCACTGGCCTTGGTTAGAACAAGTGTGGGCAGGCTGTGAGCCGACTCCTGTTTCCACAACTCTCCCCACTGTTGCTTCACTTCCTTGTTTATAGGGAGGTCAAGAGAGGGCTCTCAGAGCAGCCACTAGTCAGAAGTGCTGACAAGAAGAGGGTGGGCAGCCTCCCCACAAATCCCCTGTAGCTGCCCCCCGCCCTCCCAACCCTCCCCACTGGGTGTTGAGGCAGTATGCCTGATGGTTAGGAGCACCGACTTTGGATTTAGGCAGACCAAGTCTCAAGATTCTACATCTTTCTACCTGTGTGACCTCAGGGAAGTGTCTTAGTCTCTCTGAGCCTCAGTTTCTTCACCTGTAAAACAAGGATAATAATAACTTGTAAAACACTTAGTTCAGTCGTTGGCCCAAAGGAAACATCCAGTACATGAAAACTGGGTCACACTCAGCTTCCCGTGCTGAAAACCCTAAGTGTCTCTGGAACTTTGGAAGATTTTTAAATGGCAAAGGGCATTTATTTCCCCCTTGTTGTCCCACTCAGAAGGTAGAAGGAGGCGGCTTTATACAGTGGTTAAGAACACAAGCTTTGCTGTTGTGAGACCTTGGACAAGTTACATATAACCTCTCTAGGCCTCAGTTTCCTCACCTGTAAAACTGGAATTACAATCAATACTTTCAATTAATAGAGCTACAGTTATTCTCACCTAAATTGATAATAACAAAAGTGAGTTATCTATACTCACTGTCTCCACTTCCTCATCCTTTTTTTTTTTAAAGATTTATTTATTTACTTTATCCATTTTAAAACCCCGCCTCCCCCATTTGCTGTTTTGTGTCCATTTGCTGGGCAATTCTCTGTGTCTGTTTCCTGCCATCTCTTCTCATCCTTCTCCTCCAGTCTTCACCAGAATTAGATCCTGGAGACCTCCGATGTAGGAGAGAGGTGTTCTGCCACCTGCACCAACTCGGTTCCTGGTTTTCGGAGCATCTCGTCTTGACTCTCCCCTGTGTCACTCTCCTGTTACGTCATCATCTTGCTGCATGGCTCCCAGCGCCTGGTGGCTCACAGGCACACAGAGCCCGGCAGCCCATGCACCTTCTATATATATATATTTTTTTTATTTTACCGGAAGGTCCCGGGGATCGGACCCAGGTCTCTCCATATGCAGACGAATTCCCAACCATTTGAGCCATATCCGCCCCCCACTTCCTCATCCTTGATTCTCTCTTGAGACCACTCTGGACTGGCTTTGTCCTCATCCCTCCATGGAACCCTCTCGTCCAGCTCTCTAACATCTCCGTGTTGTTAAAGCCAGTGGTTACTTTTCAATCTTGAACTTTGATCCCTGGCTCCTTGTTTCACTTGGATTTTAGGACATTGCGAATTCCTGGCTCTCTGCATTCCCACTCCTTCTCAGTCTCCTTAGCTTACCTCATTTACACAACCTGTGCCCGTTGGAGGGCCCCAGGGCTCATTCTTTGGCCTCTTCTCTTCTGTGCCCATTCTTGGGTGATCTCCTTCAACCCCATGGCTTTGGATCAAGTATACATACTGAGGGCTCCTAAAATTCTGTCTCCAGTACAGACCTCTCCCCTAAGTGCCCATTCACAAGTTCAGTGCATCTTTGACATGGACATGTCCATGCCTAATTTATCTAATGAGCATCTCAATCCTACCAAAACTCCTTCTTCCTTGAGCTTCTCCATTTGAGAAAATGGTACCAGTTGTTCAGGTGGGAAACCTAACAGAACCCTTGATGCTTCTCTCAACACTTAGTCCATCAATAAATTCTGCTAGGGGTCCTTTAAAATACATCCTCAATCAGCCACGTCTCCCCACCCCCATCAGTCTGTCCTTGTCCAGACCACCCTTACCTCTTACTGGTCTCCTGCTGTGGCCCCTGTCTCCCACTTCCAGTCTTGCTCCGCTGTGGTCTGTTTGCCACACAGCAGCCAGAATAACCTCTTCAAAAGGAAAATCAATGTCACTCCCCTGTCAAAACCCTCCGATAGCTTCCCATTACAACCCAAATAAAATTCAGAGACCTGTAAGGCCCTATGTGATCTGATCTTGCAGCATCTCCATTCTCACCTCCCTCCCTCTGCTTCAGCCATTTGAGAACTGATCCCCACCTCAGGACGTCCTCATCTGTGGTATCTTCTCATCCTCACCTGCTTGCTCCTTCATTTCATTCTGCTCAGATGTCACCACCTCAAAGAGGCTGCTCCTGATCCCCCTTCCTAAAGTATTCCCTTTACTCTCAAGTCACTCTAACCTCTTACCTGAAATTTTATTTTATATCTATATTTTTCCTTTGTTTACTTGTTTATTGCTTAAAAGCCCCATTAAGATGTAAGCTCCATGAGAACATGGTCAGGGACTTTTACAGAGCTGCATCCTCAACGCCTAAAAAAAGTGCTAAGCACATAGTAGACATTGAAAAATTAGTTAAATAAATGGATGGTAATTACCCACCTTAAAGGGTTGATCTAAGAATTGAGTGCAATGATGTGTGTAAAGGGGTAAGCATGGTGCCTGGCACACAGTAGGACCTGGTAAATGGTAGCTATTACCATTATTTAACGAACCCTCTTAGAATTCAGACATCTTTAGCAATCCCCACAGCTACCACTGTCTTTGAGATAGAGGCTTCATAGTCACTCACAGGTCCTGTGGGCAAAGCCTCCCTGGAGCTGGGTGTGCTGGGCCTCCAGTTCTGGGGGACTACAGTGCACCCCTTATCAGATGTTTGTGTTTAGACTCGGAAGGGGGCAAATAACTCTAGTTCCTTTGACAACATTTAGGGCTCTGCCACCATTTTATTATGTGAGCAAACATTTGATAGCTGGGAAGCCCATCCCTAATGACAGGTCATAGAATCTCACTGGCGTCTCCTTATCTGCCCTTCTTGTTTGCTCTTCTATTGAAACCTGCAAGGTCACAAGCCATTTTCTCTCTCCACCACCTGAAATCCGAAAATTGGAAAAAGGCTGACAGTGGGAAGTAAAGAGACTTGAGAGAGGGGGTGGATGGAGGGAGGAAGAGGAGGCAAAGGGTATCAGAGGACCCTGGCCAAGGCCTAAAGAATTTTAAAGGGTCAGAAGCCTACCTTCTCACACGAATGCACAGCTCAAGTCCCCTCTTAGGAGGACTCAAGGAGCCTGATGCACAGAGGAGCACTGGGCAGTAGAATACTAATAATAACAATTATGCCAAGCACTGTGCATGTGTCAGGTCATCAAATCCCCGCAACAACCTCCATGCGCTAGTTTCTCTCATCTCATATTACAAGTGAAGAAACTGAGGCACTGAGAGAGTGAGCTGACCAAGAGCACGAAGCCAGTAGAAAGGACATGTGCTTGGAGGTCATCCAGAACTGGATTGAATCTCTGGCTCCAGACTCTTAGTTTTGAAACCTTGTACACTTCGCTCTCTTGAGCCTTGTTTTCCTAAACTGTAAAATGGGGATAATGTAACTTCATAGAGGGTTATGGTGAGGAGTACTGATTGATGAGATAATAATGGAATGAGAAAATAATGAAATAATAGGCCGGTAGTAGTGGTAGTTGGATGGTGTGTGTGTGTGTGTGTGTGTGTGTGTGTGTGTGTGTGTGTTTGAGGGGGAGCCTTGAGTGAACCAGCCTACTGGGCCGAAAGGCAGAGCCATTCCCTTAGATGCCTGCCAAAGAAAAGGAAGGAGGAGACAGAGGGAAACAAAAAGGGACCCCCCAGAAGGAAAAAGGAGAGCAATGATGTTCCATGGCAGTTGAAGTAAATGAGGCATAGGGCCCTGGAAAGGGAGGCTGACCCAGGATGGGTCACATGGCTCCTCTCAGAGGGCTTCTCCCGTCTTTCTGGGGTTCCTGTGCCTGGCCCGCCAGGAACTGGCCTCAGAGGCCTCCAGTACTGGGGCCCTCCCCCTGGTACTCTGAGTCTGCTTCAGGACCAACACTGCAGAACCAAGTGTGCACTAGGTCCCCAGGCCTCCAACTCTGGGCTGGTTGATTGGGGTGCTAGCTCTCTTGGAGAAGCCAGACGAATGGTCCATACCCCTGCCAAATGCACACAGCTGAGCCCCTTTTCCTTCTCTCTCTGCAGTGTCCTCTCCAAGCCTGGTGATGCCCACACATCACTTACATTTTGCGTGGCAACAAGGACACTATTTTCTACACCACAACCCTCCGGCAGCTGTCATGGAAAAGCCCAGTGACCTGAGAGGCACCTGTGAGAGGTCCCTGCTCACCTGACATCCTGCTGGTGCCTGGGACGATCCGTTCTTCGGAGGTCCAGCCTGAAGCCCAGCCTTCCTTCTATGCAGTATTGTCACGATGCCTCTCCCAAGATGTCAAGTATTCCCGTCTGTCCTAGAGGTGGGAGACAAGAAACTGGGGAAGAGGAAGAGAGAAAGCTGTAGTGTCTCCGTTATGCTCCTTCATCGAACAAACTGATGAGAAAACTTGAATCTGTTACTGAAGCGAGGAGAGGAGGACACGTGCTATTGAACTGAGCCAAGCACACTGTAAATATCAGCAAACTCCTCCCCACCCCCATCCCCAAATGATCTTGAGATTTCTTTAAAAGAAGTAAATTTGTCCAATGGGTGTAAACTATAAACTACTGTAATTAAGTGCAATTTCCCCTCTGTTTCCTCTCCCCTCTGCCCTGTATATAATACTAAAGTGTTTATTAGTTTTCTTTGTAAAGGTCAGAGTTGAAATTTCAAAGTGATTTGCCCCCTCTGTCTTCCCCTGTGGAGAAATACCGTACGTCGGAAGCTGAGTCCGTTGCCGCCTCCATTGGGCCTGGACACACAGCATGGCTGTATATTTTGGACTGACTGCCAGCTAACTCAACTCTCCTGATATTGAGACGTACCTCTGGATCCCTGAAGGGGCTTGAACAGAGGGTCAGAGTGGTACCCTAGCTACCTGTGTGGTTAGGGTTTCAGCCAGTGCACCCCCAAGAAACCCCAGGGTAGGAAAGCTGGCTGTTGAGAGCAAAAGAAAAATTGCCCTTTCGGAAAGTCTCCCATTAAAACAATTTATTTTGTCACTGCTCAGAGTCTCCTATTTCTGTCTCTGAACACCCAGCCCCTGGTCTCTTTGGAATTTTCCACTTACTCTGCTAGAATACAAGTCTGGGGATGGAAAGAAGCAATGGCCTTCACTTGCTGTCATTTTCACAGTGTCTTTGTGTTGCCTTTACTACTAATCAAGGTAAGGAAGAGTTTATTCCCTCAGACTCCACAAGTCCCTCAGGGGAGCAGCCAGAGCAAGAGCCAACACTCTATTTTTCCCAAAAAAGCTCACAGGAGTAAAGCAATAGGGCCAAGTTTTGGTCACTCGTAGTTACAAGAACAGATAAAAAGCAGGAAAAATGGAAACCGTGTGGGTAGCTGTTCAACCTCATTTTAAGCCTTTCCTCCACCCTCCCTTCCTTCTGGAGAGCTGTCAGCCATTAAGAAAAGGAGCTCTGGTGGACGTTGCCTCCTACCCGCCTTTCCCTCTCTGGGTGGAATGTGAAAGTCCAAAGGCTGAGGAGCAGTAGCCAAAGCCCTGGAGAACCCACCACCAGGAGACTTTGCCAGAGATAATTCAGTGTTGCTGTCTCTTCTTTTGCACAGCACAGACCCTTGGGTCTAGGGTTTTTCACTTCTGGATAGAGCAGTTTCCCAGGGAAAGTGCCAGTCAGGGAATTTTGTTGATCAGACCCCGAACAACAGATTTTGTCAAAATCCCATTGTGGTGAAAGATGCAATTCTCAATGAGCTGGGCAGATTTACTGAATACCTACTGTGTATCAAGGGCAGGGATGAATGGATATGGAAATGCTGACCTCCATTGGTTCCTGGCTCCCCGGGATAATGAAATTTGGGCTGATGTGACCAAGAGAAAGCTCATGGTTTTGTTGAGAAGGACTGGGGACAACACCAAGCACCATGTGTCAGGAGGGACCAAGATTCCTTTCACTAGTCAAGATGTCCTGATGGATTGGTCCAGCTGCCATAAGAACTGTGAGTTTCAGGAAGAAGGAGGAAGCCCTTTATCCAGGCCCACTTTGTTTCTAGAACAGCAAGGATCTGCATTTGGTAGATTTTAGATCTTTTACCCCGAGAACCTGGAAGATCATATTGATCCATGATGTCGTCTGGGCACAGGTATAGTGCAGGGGAGGGAGGACTAGAATCAGTCTCCAGGGACTTGTCTCAACCAAACCCTGTATGAAGTAAGGGTGTAGAAAAGTGACACTGCAACTGAGAGCCCCCTAGGGAGGTGAGCACTTCTCTGCTTGTAAATCAAGCAGGAACCTACCTCCACCTGCTGTAGGAGGACCTAGGGGGCTCACTGAGTGTGGGCCCAGTGGGGATTACCCACTTTGCAGATTCATTTGCGGCTAAAACCCCCATACCGTCTTCCAGCACCTTTGGACCAACATTTTCCAGGGTCTCTCTTTGCACTTTGAGCCCAGGCCAACAGACGGATGGTTCCATTTAAATCGACCTGTCATCATCCTCTAGGGTGAGGTCTGGAGCAGGCAGGTTCATTTTAATATTTTAACACGGGAAATGAAATCAGTAATGAAAACCACCTTAAAAATGTATTAAACTTTTCCATGCTAAACAATTGTGGGGCATTCCCTCCAAAGACATAGATAATGGAGTGTTAGCTACTGAATTCAGGTGGATAAGAATACAATAAGGACAGTCTTGGAATTTGAGCTCTTGGCCCACAATTGGGGGCAGGTCTTTGATACTCTTTTTGGAGCCTTGATTAGAATCTCCAACTCCACCACTCTGCCTCTCTCCTAGGTAAAGTGTGTCCTCCTTTGTAAAGTTGAGATAATAATAGTACCTACTGAATAAGGTTGTTTGAAGAGTAAATGAGTTAATATGTGTTAAATGCTTAGAACTGTGCCTGGTATATAGCGAGTGCTGTGTAAATGTTAGTGCTAGATGATCTCATCCCAGGCCTTTCTCATATAGTCTTCTGGGCTTGATTGGTATTTCCAGATTTGATTTTGTTAAAGAAAACTGCTGGTAATTAGGAACATGGTTTTGGTCATCGCCAAGGTATATGGCAAGTCAAGCAGTAAACCAAGGATAAGAGGGTAGGGGACATGTGAGGACAGGGGAAAGGCTGGCCTTTGTCTTCCTTAGGGAAAGAAGAAGAAAAAAAATTAATGAGCTAAGAGGCTATGGCCAAAATCTGCTTCAAAGAGGGTAAGGTCATGGAGAAGGATGGGGAGCAAGGAAGAGTGTGGGTCAGGAAGAGGTGAGAGCTAACTCCTGCCCAAGGAAATTTGGGCTGATGTGTCCCTTTTGAATTAGAAATTAATTCTAACAAATGCCATCAAAATTTGCTTTGGAAAATAGGAGACTGTCAATATTGGATAAAGCTGTTTGAGTATGACATATTCAGGTGTTTGGTTTTTTTTTTTATTTATTCTTACTTTCCATATTCAGGTTTTAATACTTTGAACACAGTCCCAACCACATCAAACAGACTGAATATTCATGAGAAATTGCAGCCTCCGCCCCTTTCTCAGGTGCAGAGGTCATTTCTGCCAGGCAAATACTACTAGATTGTCAGTCGAGATTTACAACATGACTTATAAATGAATCTTTGGATTGTGCAGGACTTCGCACACACCTGGATGAGCGTTTCTTTTCCTCCGTGTAAGGAAAGTGACAAGAGCATACGTAGAGAGGAAACACTCTCTAAGGGAGAAAGAGCAAAGCAAACGAGGGGAATCGCGTCAAAAGCAGAAACCTTCAAAGCAGGCCTCCATCCAGAGGTGTGTGTGCATTTAGACCAGCAGAGCCACACGACACAAATACAGGATCCTTCTTTGCAATTTCCACATATTATTTAATTTCCTCATCAGATATATATGCTGTACTCCCAAAAGCCAGGTTTCCTTCCTATGCC
>JAQZBX010004271.1:0-61120 GCA_029593785.1 Cabassous unicinctus | reverse complement strand
AAAAAAAAAAAAAAAAAGAACAAGTAGAGCAGGAACTTTACACTGCCAGGACACTCTGTCATGAAATCTCATCTCTCTTCTCTGTATACTAGTCTTCCCACCTCTAGAGTAGACTGATTCTCTTTCTCAGTTCCAGGTCAGAAAAACCCCTAGAAGAACTCTCAGTGACTCTGTATGGGTCACATACACAATTTATACAGGGTCCTATATGAAAGTGAAGCTGGTGCTGAATCTGCAACTGACTTAAGGACACTTTCTCATTTAGAAGATTGAGTTTTATTTGATACATAGGGATAGGAAATAAGAACTTGGACCTGTGTGAAAAATAGACTATGAAATTGAGACCCAATCTCCATGAAAATGGAGGGGGAACAGGAAAAAGATGCTATTGAAAAGGGATATGGCAAAAAAAGTAAATACAACAACAACAACAAACCCAAAAACTTAACAATCCATGCCTGAGCTCTCGTGAAAAAAAATTTCCCTTTAGAAATTATAACAAAAGACCTA
This sequence comes from Cabassous unicinctus, assembly GCA_029593785.1. Classification (NCBI taxonomy): domain Eukaryota; kingdom Metazoa; phylum Chordata; class Mammalia; order Cingulata; family Chlamyphoridae; genus Cabassous; species Cabassous unicinctus. The sequence goes on along the minus strand of JAQZBX010004271.1, from coordinate 60,610 downwards.
CTCTCATACAGGTCCCGTGATTGAATTTATACTTCATGAATGTAGTTGGAAACTCAGTTTGAGAAACTAACTTAAAATTACCCTGGGTTTTTATTGTCCTGGTTACCTTGACAGAAGCAGAAGCATATCCACTCTTGATGGATTCACAGCCAGGTCTTCCAGTATTCCCACAGACTGAGAACCCAGTTAAACCTGAATTCATGATCCAAAATTACAGATCACCTGAGGAAACAAATTATGCAAGCTATAGTTAGAAGGAAAAGAAAAAAAAAACCTGCAGAAATTACCCCCCCTTATCGTCTCATATAGTGATATTATTCAATAGAGAATATAAATGAATAGTTTAAAATGCTTAACTAAATAGAAGAGGGAATTAAAAATACAAATAGGGGACAAGATTTATAAAAATGGCTAGGCAGATTTTAAAATAACCAGATAAGACTTCTAGAAATATATGTCTTTCCAGTTAATAACCAAATGAATAGGCAAACAGAATATTAGACACAGGAGAAGAGTAAATTAGTGAACTGGAAGATATGTGAGGTAGTTTGAGGATTTTATGGACCCCAGAATAGATCCTGTCCTTAGAGCTAATCCATTCCTGTGAGTGTGAACCTAATGTAGGTTGGACCTTTGATTAGGTCACTTCTGCTAAGGGCCTTTTGATTTTAGGTTACTTTAGTAAGGCATAATCCAGGGTGGGTCTTAATCCTCTTACCAGAGTCCTTTATAAATGGGATAACAACACAGGATCTCAGAAAGGAACTCACAGAAGCTGAGAGAGAAAATCACGGACAAAGCAGCCAGAAGCTGAAAGCAACAGAGCCTGGAGGAGAAGGCAGAGACCAGTAGACACTGCCTTGTGCCTTTTCGTGTGACAAGGAGTCTAGGATCGCCCACAGCTGGTCTGTGGGAAGAGAGTGTCACCTGATGATGACTTGATTTGGACACTTTCCTCAGCCTTGGGATTGTAACTTGCAAGCCAAATAAATCCCCATTGTAAAAGTCAATCCATTTCTGATATATTGATTTCAGCAGCTTTTAGCAAACGAAAACACTATGTCTAAAAAACCCAGATTCCTGCCCAGAGAGACCAAGAGATGGAAAATAAAAAAACAAGATAAGAGACATGGAGGGTAGTTTAAGAAAATATATCATTTTAAATCTAATTGTAATTTCAGGAAGAGAGAAAAGTGACCAGAATTGATGGAATACATGCATCTTTAGATTCAGGAATATGAAAACATTTCATTGAAACTGCTAAATAATTAAGACAAAGAGAAGATCTTAAAAGCTGTCAGAAAGAAAAGATTAATTCGTTTTAAAGGGAAGATACTTAGTATTATAGCAGATATCGTAACAGCAACAACAAACCAAGAAGACATTGAAATAAAATCCTAAAAGTAATGAGAGGAAATAAATATCAAACCTGGTATATTTATCAAGCTCAACCATAATTCAGGAGGACTTACTTCATGAAGGAAGGAAATGATCTCAAAGGAAGTTCTGCGAAGCAGGTAGGAATGGTGGACAAATGGATTGGTAAACAAATAAGCAAATCTATAGAAGTCTATAGAAATATAGAAATCTATTTCATAGAAATAATAAGAAACTAATATCATATGTACTTACATATACTCACATATACATTCATTAAACATAAAGATACCCTATCTAGATAGTAAAAGAGACAATAAATAATTACAAGGCTGGGTAGGAATAATGTAAAACAGGAGATTGATAATAATATCTAAACATTCCAAAGCCCCTTACTGTTAAAGATGAGAGAAAAGATATAAACATCACAATTTGTATTATATTCAACTTAAGTAAGATTAAATACTAAAAGATCTCTTCCAGCTCACTAGCGGAAAAAATAGAGTTAAAAATCCCCAATTAATTGAGAGGAAGGCAGGAAAGAAGGAAAGAAGCATATATGAAATAGGCAAACATACAATGCAATCATTTAATTCTAAATATAGATCTAATCCAAGATCATCAAAAATTTCATTAATGCTAAATAAATTTTCTAATTAAATGCAGATTTTTTTTTTAAAGATTTATTTATTTTATTTTATTTATCCCCCCCTTGCTGCTTGTGCTGCTGTGTCCATTCGCTGCATGTCTTCTCTGTGCCTGCTTATCTCCCCCTTGCTGTGAGGTCTTGCCGCATCAGCCCACTGCACCGCGCGAGCCGGCCTGCCCTCACAAGGAGGTGCCGGGAAGCGAACCCGGGGCCTCTCATATGGTAAACGGGTGCTCTATCCATTGCGCCACACCCGCTTCCTGCCGTGAGGTTGCTGCATCAGCCCACCACACCGCTCAGGCTGGCGTGCCCTCACAAGGAGGCCCCGGGACGTGAACCCGGGCCTCCCATATGGTAAACGGAGGCTCTATCCACTGAGCCACACCCGCTTCCCTAAATGCAGATTTTAAAGATGAGATAAAATAGAATTCAGATATCTATTATTTACAAATTCATGAATAAATCACAATATATAGAAATATGAATTAAAGACTAGAAAAATATATAGCAGACAAGTATAAACCAAAGAAGCTGATATAGCTGCATTAATGGTAAACTAAATACTAAATAAAGCAAAAGCATTATTAGGGCTGCAAAATAATAAACATTTTAATTCACTAGGAAGATATAACAACTGAACTTGTATGAACTTAATTGTGTTAACCTTATAGAAAATAAACATTAATAAAACTAGAAGGAGATATTAATAAACCCCTACCATGGTAGGAGAATTTTATAAAATTAATTTTATCTTTATCTAAATATTTCCAAAATTGACAAGTATTAAATGCCCAGCAAGCAACAACTCTCCCTTCCTCTCTTCCCCTATCTCCTGGTAACCATTAACCTACTTTTTATCTCTAAGAATTTGCTATTTCTTGTTATTTCATATAAGTGAAATTGTCATAGTAGGTGATTTTAACACATATGTCTTAGTAATTGGTGGGTCAAGAAATCCAAAAATTATAAGGATACAGAATATTTGACTAACAATGAGATTCCTTGGAAGAGCATTTATAGAACTCTGTACCCATCAATTAGAACACAATTTTTTTATGCACTGATACAATAGTTATGAAAATTGGCCATATATTGGCCTAACATAAAAGAAGATGAAAGTATCTGTATTATACAGTATTACTCTCAAGCCAATAAAAAATCAAGTTAAAAATCAATTAAAAAATAAAAAAAACAGTAAATTTTTTTCAATTTTATTGATATATATCAATAAAGCATAAATCCATCAAAAGTGCACAATCAGTGGTATTTGGTGTAATCACGCATTTAACTTGCACACTTGAGAGAAAATTTCTTAGTGCTGCTGGCCAGTTGCATATCCACGGGTTTTTTAAAAAAAAATATTTATTTTGTTTTGCTTTATTTCATTTTTTAAAAATTCCTGTTCTCCTTGGCGACTTTGCTGCCTTAAAGGAACCATGGACTGGAAAAGGGAGAGACTTATTCTCGTGATACCATACATGTTTCCTGCTTCAGTTGCTGCTGACCCTGTCCTTTCCTCCAAAGGGGTGGACCTAACTGGAATGGGGAGCAGAACAGAGTACCAAATTCATGTTTACAGAATTTGTTTACATTTCTCCTCTTTGATGGGTTTGTTCATATCTCCTTCTCATTTCCTCTTTTTTTCTTTCTTTCTTTTTTTTTTATAAAGAAGTTGTGGTTTTATAGAACAACGATGCATAAAATACAGGATTAGTATATACCACCCTAATATTAACACCTTATGTTGGTGTGTACATTTGTTACAAATGATGAAAGCATGTTTTTATAATTCCACTTTTAACTATAGTCCGTGGTTTAACCTAGGGTTCGCTGTGTAGTGCAATTTCATGGTTTTAAAAAATTTTTTTTTTGTTTTATTAGCATATATACAACCTAAGATTTCCCCTTTTAACCACCTGAAAATATATATTTCAGTGCTGTTAATTACCCATTTACTCTTTTTGATTGTTTCTCAGTGATAAATAGGAGGTAATTCTACATTAGACACATTAACCTTTTGTCAGTTACATTGCAAATATAATTTTTATTTTTTATTAGAGAAGCTGTGGATTTACAGAGAAATCTTGCAGAAAATGCAGAGTTCCCATATACTCACCCCCCCACACACATTGTTTTCTCTGTAATTAACACTTTGGATTAATGAGATAGATTTGTTAAAATTGATGAGATAATATTATTATAACTATACTATTGATTATAGTCCTTAGTTTACAATAGGGTTCACTCTTTGTGTTGTCCAGTCCTGGTTATTTTAAATTTTATTCAAGTACCGTATGTACAACCTAAAATTTCCCCTTTTAACGGCATTCAAATGTGTAATTCAGTGGTGTTAATTACATTCACAATGATATGCTACCATTACTACCATCCATTACAAAAACTTTTCTATCACCCCAGATAGAAACTCTGTACCATAAACTCCCCACCCATTACCCCCATCCTGACCCCTGGTAATATGCAATCTACTTTCTGACTTTATGAATTTTCTATTTCTAATTATTTCATATCATTGACATCATGCCATATTTGTCCTTTTGTGTCTGGCTTGTTTCATTCAACATGATGTTTTCAAGATTCATTCATGCTGTCACATGTATATGAACTTAATTCCTTTTCATACTGAATAATATTCCATTGAAGGTATATACCATATATTTTTAAATCTATTTATCTATTGATGGATACTTGGATTGCTTCCATATTTTGGCAATTGTGAATAATGCAGCTATGAATATTAGTGTACAAATATGTGTTCGAATCCCTGCTTTCAATTTTTGGGGGTATATATCTAGAAGTGGGATTGCCAAGTCATATGGTATGTCTAAACTTAACTTTCTGAGGAACTGTCAAACTGTCTTCCACAGCATTCCTATCAACAATTAATAAATGTTCTTATTTCTCTATTCCTCTCTAACAATAGCCATTTTCTGTTTTTGTTTTTTTAATAGCAGCCATTTTAGTGAAGGTGAAATGGTATTTCTCTGTTGGTTTGATTTCCATTTCCCTATGACTAATGATATTGAGCATCTTTTCATGTACTTTTTGGCCATCTGAATATTTTCTTTGGAGGAATGTCTATTCAAGTCTTTTGCACATTTCTAAATTGCATTGTTTATCTTTTTGTTGTTGAGTTGTAGGATTTCTTTATACACTGGATATCAAACCCTTATCAGATTTGTAGCTTCCAAATATTTTCTTCCATTCTGTAGGTTGTCTTTTTACTTTCGTGATGAAGTCCTTAATTTCACAAATGTTTTTAATTTTGATGAAGTCTCATTTGTCTAATTTTTTCTTTTGTTAAACGTACTAGTGGTGTAAAGTCGAAGGTGCTTCTCTATGTTTTCTCCTAGTTTTATACTTTTGGGTCTTATATTTAGGTTGTTGATGCATACATATTGAGTTAATTTTGTTTATGGTGTAAGGTACAAGGTCCCCCTTAATTCTTTTGCATATGCAGGTAGAGTTTTCCGAAACCATTTGCTGAAGAGACTATTCTTTCCCCATTGAGTGACTTGGTAGCCTTGTCAAAAATTCCACTGAGGAGAGTGGGTGTAGCTCAGTGATTGAGTGCCTGCTTCCCATGTATGAAGTCCTGCGTTCAATCCCTGCTACCTCTTAAAAAAAAAAATTCCCACTGGCCATATATTTGAGGGATCATTTCTGAACTCTCAATTTGATTTCATTGGTTTATATGTTCTTATTTAGGTACAATGTTATTTTGATTGCTGTGGCATTGTAATAAGCTTTTTTAAAATAAACTTTATTTTTAGAGAAGTTTTCAAATTACAGAAAAGTTACATTGAAAGTATAGGGAATTCCTATATAACCCCTCCACCAACACACATGGTTTCCCCTATTATTAACATCTTACATTAGTGTAGTACATTTGTTCCAATTGATAAAACAATATTGAAGCATTGCTACTAACCAAAGTCTATAGTTTACATTATGGTTTATACTGTGTGCTGTGCAGTTATATAGGCTTTGACAAATGTATAACGTTATGTATCTGTTTTGCAGTATCATACGGAACAATTTCACTGCCCTAAATATGCCCTGTGTTCCACCTATTCATCCCTCCCCTTCCATTGATGTAATAAGTTTTAATATCGGGAAATATGAGTCCTCCAACTTTGTTCTTCTTTTTCAAGACAGTTTTGTCTCTCCAGGGCCCCTTTACCTTCCATATGAATTTGTTAATTGGATATTCCATTTCTGCAAAGATGCTGTTGGACGTTTGATTGGGATTGCACTGAATCTCTAAATTACTTTGGATAGAATGTTATCTTAACAAAATTTAGTTTTCCAATCCATGAACAGAGAATGTCTTTTCATTTATGTAGGTCTTTTTTGATGTCTTTTAACAATGTTTTGTATTTTTCCATGTCCTTCACATGCTTGATTAAATTTATTCCTAGATATTTGATTCTTTTAGTTGCTATGATAAATGGAATTTTTTCCCTTAGTTTCCTCTTCAGATTGTTCATTACTAGTGTATAGAAACACTACTGATTTTTGCATGTTGATCATGTACCCTACCACTTTGCTCACTTTGCTAAATTCATTATTAGCTCTAGTAGCTTTTATTTTTTGCCCCCAGGATTTCTATATGTAGGATCATGTCATCTGAAATAGAGAAAGTTTTACTTCTTCCCTACCAATTTGGATGCTTTATTATTCTCTATTTCATTTATCTCCACTCTAATCTTTGTTCTTTCCTTCCTTCTTCTTAGTTTGTGTTAAGTTTGTTCTTTTTTTTTCTAGATCCTCCATTTGCAAGGTTAGGTGTCTGAGTTGAGATCTTTCTTTTTTTTTAATACCTTTCCTCACTGCCTTTGCTGTATCCCATAAGTTTTGGTGTATTCTGTTTTCCTTTTTATTTGTCTCAAGATATTTTCTAATTTCCCTTTTGGTTTCTCTTTTAATGTAGTGGCTGTTAAAGATTGCATTGCTTAATTTCCACTTATTTGTGAATTTTCCAATTTTCCCTCTGTTAATGATTTCTTGCTTTGTTTTATTGTGTTGGGAGAAGACACATTGTATGATTTAAATTTATTTATTTATGACTTATTTATTTATTTTTTCCACCCCCTTGTTGTTTGCATTTGCTGTGACTATTTGCTGTGTGTTGGTCTTCTTTTCAGGAGGCTCTGGGAACTGAACCTGGGACCTCCGATGTGGGAGGTTGGCATCTAATCACTTGAGCCACCTCCGCTCCCTGCTTTGTTGTGTCTCTTAGTATGCTTTCCTCGTGTCTTTTCTTGCATCATCTTGTTGCGTTGGCTTGCTGCGCCTGCCCTTGCCATGCCTGCCTGTCGTGTCAGCTCACTGTCTTGTTCTTCTTTAGGAGGCACCAGAAACCAAACCTGGGATCTCCCATGTGGTAGAAGGAAACTCAATTGCTTGAGCCACATCTGCTTCCCTTTAAATTTATTAATACTTGTTTTGTAACCTAGAATATGTTCTATCCTGGAGAATGATCTAAGTGCACTAGAGATATGTATGCTGCTGTTATTCAGTGAAGACAGGTCTAGTTGGTTTATATAATAGTACCTGTCAAGTCCTTATTGACCTTCTGCCTAGATGTTGGAAGTGATGTATTGAATTCTCCTTCTATTAATGTAGAACCATCTATTTCACTCTTTAAATATGTCAATATTGGTTTCATATATTTTAAGGCTTTGCTGTTAGGTGCATATACTTTTATAATTGTTATGTCTTCTTGTTGAATTGACCCCTTTATCAATATTTCATGGTCTTCTTTGCCCCTCATTACAGTTTTTGATTTAAGATCTATTTTTATTGAATATTAGGATGGTTAGCCCAATTCCCTTTTAGTTACTATTTGCATCGTATATTTTATCCATCCTTTCTCATTCAACCTACTTGTGTCTTGAATTTAAGGTAAGTTTCTTATAAATAGCATATAGTTGGGTCATATCTTTTACACTTTCTGCCAATTTCTGCCTTTTTACTGGAGAATTTAATCCATTCATATTTAATGTAACTACTGATAATGTGTGACTCTCTCCTGCCAGAGAGAGTCTGTCTTTGTAAGTATTATACCTTTTTTTGGTCCCTCAGTGCCTGTCAATAACTGCTTTCATATTTATTTGATTTTTTTGTAGTATACCATTTAGAGTCCATTCTCATTTCCTTCTTCATATACTTTTCAGATATTTTCTTTGTGTTTATAATGGAAGTTAAATTTAACATCTGTTTTAGTTACCTAGGCTGCTCCATTAAATACCATGAAATGGGTTGGCTTAAACAATGGGAATTTGTTAGCTTACAGTTTTGAGGCCCAGAAAATGTCTGAATCATGGCATTATCAATGTGATGCTTGCTTCCTGAAGACCAGTTGCCTGCAATCCTTGGCTCATCTGTCACATGGCAAGTCACATGGTGGCATATGCTGGTCTCTCCCTTCTCTTCAGGATTTCATTGCTTTCATCTTCTTGCTTCCATGTCTTTCTCTTTCTCTCTCTCTTCATTTCATTTATAAAGAATTCCAGTAATAGGAATAAGACCCATCCTGAATGAGGCGGGACATACCTTACTGAAGTAGCCTTATCAAAATGTCCTACTTATAATGGGTTTATACCCACAGGAATGGATTAACTTTAAGACCATGTTTTTCTGGGGTACATACAGTTTCAAAAGATCACAACATCCTATATCTATAACAATCTTGTTTGATTTGATATCAACCTATCTTCAATAGCATACATAAACACTTTTCCTCAATGCCTGTCTCCCTTACCTTTACATTGTACTTGTTACAAATTATAGCTCTCTCTATTGTATATCCAAAACCATATATTTATCATTATTTTTATGCTTTTGCATTTTAGGACCTACAAGTAGTAAAAGTGGAGTTATATACAAAAAAATACAATACAATTGTACTGGCATATATAATTACCCATATTACTACATTTACTGGAGGTCTTTCATTTTTATGCTGCTTTGATCCACTGTCTAGTGTCCTTTCCTTTGAGTCTGATGAACTCCCTTTAACATGATTTGTAGGGCAGTTCTAGTGATGACAAACTCTCTCAGCTTTTGCTTATCTGGGAATGTCTTAATCTATCCTTCATTTTTTAAAGTCATTCTTTCTGTATGTAAAATTCTTGGCCAACAATTATTTTATTTCAGTCCTTTAAATATTTTGTCTTTCTGCCTTCCTGTCAACATGGTTTCTGATGAGAAATTAGCACTTAATCTTATTGTGGCTTCCTTATACATAATACCTTGCTTTTTTCTTGTAGCTTTCAGAGCTCTCTCTTTTTCCTTGGTATTTAGCAGTTTGACTATGTGCCTGCACATGGTTCTTTTTGAGTTTCTTCTCTTTGGGTTTCTTTGGGCTTCTTTAATGTGTACATTCATGTGCTTCACTAAATTTGGGAGTTTTCTGCCATATTCCTTCTGCCCCTTTCTCTCTTTGTTCTCATTCTGGGATTCCCATAAAGCATAAATTGGTATGCTTCATGATGTTCCATAGGTATCTTAGGTTCTGTTCAGTTTTTTCATTTTTTTCTTTCTGCCCCTCAGCCTGAATCATTTAAATAGCCTTTTTGAGTTCACTGGTTCTTTCTTCTAGCAGCTTTTGAAGTCCTCTAGAGAATTTTTCATTCAATTATTGTGGTATTCATCTCCATGATTTCTGTGTTTTGTTTTTTTTTTTTCTTTCTCTTCATTGAGATTCTCCTATTGTTCATGCAATATCCTTTAGGAGTTTCACCATGTTTTCTTTATATCCTTGAGCATATTGAAGATCAGTTTTTAAAAGTCTTTGTTTAGCATGTCCAATGTCTAGTCTTTTTTATTGATGGTTTCTCAATTTTTATCTTGTTCCTTTGGATGGGCCATCATTTCCTGTTTCTTTGTTTGTTTTATAATCTTTTTTTGCATGCTGTACATTTTAATGTTTTAATTTATTAACTCAGGTAGTTAGTGCCTGTTCTGTGTGTTAAATTTATATCCAGCTAATCCAGTAATCCAGGGAGAAGTATGACACAGATTTCCTTAAGTGCTAGGAGATTTAAAAAAGGTAAAATAAAACCACTTTTCACAGACTTGGCAAATTGGCTTTGCATTGACTGGTGCTCTTTCTGAGTTTAGCTCTCCTATCAAGATCAGCCTGAGGTGAATGTGAAATGCGGGTCTTTTCCATCTTTTCTGACCATACGTTTTTTCTTCAGCATGTGCTCCCTTGTGGCCTTAAGAATTCCCCTGTTTATAGAAATCTGAAAGTCCCTTCTATTCCCTATGAAATAGACACCCTGCACTCCCACCCCCAGGAGTCTATTATATGTCTTAAAGCAGGCAATCCTTTACTCCAAGTTGTTTTGACTTCCTTGTTTCCTACAAAGCTTTTTCTGTCCTCAGGCTGCTTCTGCCTGCATGGTAAGTTCTAGGAGTGCCAGTCAGACATGAGTTTCCAGGTTCAGTCTTTCAGGCTGCCGCCTGATAGAATGGCATGAGCATATAGGCACTCAGTATTCTCGTAGAAGTTACTCTTCTCCTTCCAGAACAGGGCCAGGCACTCACAATAAGAGCACAGGATGCCTCCATACTGTGCCCAGGGAGGGGATAGGGTAGGGGCAGCAAAGGCACCATGAGCTTCTCCTACCATTTGAACTTGCATTTTCTTCATTTGGCACTCACCCTGTCAGTGCAAACCTTTAACTTTTTTTCTGGAATTTTGAGGAATATGACTCTGCCAGTTTGACTAGCTGTTCAAAGATTCTGTTGGGGAATGGCACCCTGCAATGTCTTACACCACCATCTGGGTTGATCAGATTTCCCCATTGCAAATATGTTTGGATGACCATTTGTAAACATTTGCCATACATATAAATAACATATGCCAGTTTTTCCTCCTTATGGTTTTTTATTTCTTTCCTTAAGCATTTCTCCTTTACTTCAAGTGACAGAAAACCAAAATACAAACAGACTGATGTCAAAATGTCCTAATCATTTTGGGTCATTCTGGCAGGCTTCTCAGAAAGATATATTTAGGCAGGGATTGTTTTACTGGATTTACCAAATCACATGACATATACTACCATGTACCCAAGCCGAAGCTGACCATACTGGTTGATTTAATGTTAACAGAGCTCTTCTGACTCCTCCTTCACTTTGATATCCTAGATTAAGAGGAGAAGCTGAGGGAGTAATTCTAAATGTATAGTTTTGCCTTTTGGACATGGTTGCGATAAAATTTAATTGAAAGATAGCTTTTTAAGTATTTCCTGAAGAAGGGCTTTAAATATGCAGACATTATCTTCATGATTTAAAATTTACAAAACTGCATGTTAATTCTTTTTCATGTTGTTTTCCAGAGAACTTAAAAGAGCAATCTGCTTGTCATTTTAGTGCTGTTAAGTGCTAAGAATTTAACTGGCAATAACTCCTGTGAAATGGTTTTCAAGATTTGGAAATGCTAAAGTAAATGTAGAGAGATATTTTAAAAATAAAAGGCTAATGGTGTAAAATAACATCTCTTTTTATTTCGTCTTTATCTTCAGAGATCTTGAAATATTTGAATGTGCCTTTGTTAAAATTCATCTGATTGTATTTGGGCATGTAACCCAGTGGCTTCCATATAGCTGGCATTTATTGAATGTTTATTGATTGACTGATCTGAGAAGATGGCATTTAATTTTAAGAATAAAATATTATAGCGACTAAATGTAAATATAGAAAAAATATCTCAGAATATATTTTCAACCATATAAAAACGTCATTCTCACTCAGATATAGTATACACATTGGAAGTTACAGTTTTTCTTAGTTTAAGCTGGATTATTTTTATCCCAAATTAGTCTCTGACAATTTTCAGATTTGGTCTCATGTCAGGATTCAAAGGATTAGTCTTTTCTCAGAATATTTTCCTTTCTTTTTAAATTGTTTTGGATACTGGTGTATCTCCTCCATTGAGCTTATGGCACCAGTTTTCTTTTTGGCAGTGTAGAAATGCTCCTGGGCATAAATCTGTAGGTTTGTTTGGCTTCCTAAATTTAATGACAAAAGAAAGCTACAGAGTGTGGACTCATTTATCTTTACCAAGCGTGCCTGCATTTGTGGAGCTGATCCCATTTTCTCCAAGTGAATTTCCCTTAAACTGTAATGAATACTCCACTGGAACATGAGCACTGGCAAGTGAGCCTGTGCCTCATGCAGCACCTTGCTCAGTCTAAATAAGCCAATGGAAGAGTACATAGACTGTGACCCAGGATGGTTTAAATTTGTCAGCTGCCAGAAAGATGATCCATTCTGACTGATATGATTTTCTGAAAATAAATTGTTTGACTCACGGAATTTCTTTGATTGTTAAGTGCAAGTTGGGTTTAGCTTCATGGAATGCAACAGGATAGTTAATTAAAACATCTTCTGCCAAACCATCCTTAATTTTGCAGCATAATTTTTCAAATAATGTGCTTAGTCTATATTTTGAAATTGTAACCACTCTAGAGGTCTTAATTGTAGTTTTTGGTTTTAAGTTTGTTTATACTCATTCTTTTCAGTATATCAGGAGGGCATGATATTTAACCAAAGGCAAAGAACATGATGCTTAGCATTTTTCCCCCTAAATTGTTATGCGTCGTAGGGAACTGTTTTAAGAAAAGGGTGTTAACACTGTATGTCATATTCCCTACATTTTAGTTCAAGCAAACAACAGCTTTGCTTATCTGTCTGAACATTTTGTTTGACATGAACCACGCTACACTCCCTGGTGGATGGGAAAAACCCAGCTGGATGGTGTGTCTCATTTGGTTATTGGTCCTTTAGCAGCATGTTAAGTATATACTCTAGGATGGATTGTTTTCACAGTTGCAGATAATTTGTAGTAATGCTTGCAGAGTTTCCAGGCTCAAGTTAATAGAATACATTTTATAATCTATCTTCCTCTCTTGGAAAGTTAATGAGTTGACTTCCATGGCAGAGTTTGCTATTTGTTCCAATATACAATATCCATTCTTCCTTCCTTCCTTATAAATTGGGAATTCCATTTTTTCAGTCAGACAAATTTGTTCCCTGACATATGGCTATATAATTACTATTTAGCCAATGATATATAAGCGGAAGCTTTGCCTCTGAATTCCTGGGAGTCTTATTAAAGGAATGGTTGATTTCTTCCTGCCCTTTTCTTCATCCACTGCCTAGAGAGAGAGGAGATGACTGGACCTCCAGCATATCACTTGGGCCTTGAGAATGAGGCCCAAGAGAATGAGGGCCACACTTCCAGTATGTCGGAGCTGAGCACTGGAAGGAGCTTGTGTCTCTTATGTCTTCTGTTTCATGAGAGATAAATAAACTTACATTTGTTTAAGCCAGTTTTTCCTTATTATGTGCAGCCATCATTTCTAACTGTATGGTAGAAGTTGGTACTGGAATTGAAATTCTGCAATAATAAAAGCTAAAATGTGACAATAGCATAGTGGTGGCAATTGGGTAATGGGTGTTGCATACATTATAGCCTTGTAAAGCCAGCTGTTACATAATGGTAAAACATTTGGTCAAGCTATTTGTTTGGTAGCCTTGGGATACCACCTATGGACTAAAGCCAGAATATCAGGGGGAAAGTACAACAAATTCAGAATGTGAGAGTGTCTCGGCTGCTACTTGATGCTCTTAGGGAATTCTTAAGATAGAGAGACACTCAGGCTTAAGCAGAAATAGAAAGGCGTATTTTTCCTTACCTGTCTTGACTGGGATTCCCATAATTTGGATTCTCACAGGGGCGAAAAAGTCAACTGTTCCTATGTCCAAAATGAAGTAGCAGTGGGAAAACTGAAGCCTTAGCAGGAGGTAAGACTGTGCCCCTTTAAGGCTCCTTGACCAGGCAATGGAGTTAAACCTTTGGGAAAAGGCCAAATTGAAGATATAATCTTTATTCATTCAGCAAATAGTTAATGTGCAATAGAAACAGAACATAAAACAAAATAAGAAACAACAACAACAAAAATAAACAGGATAATGAGGATTGGGGATGAAGCACATGTCATTTTAAATTGGATGGTCAGGCTAGTCCTCACTGTAAAGGGGGTATTTACTCCTCTGAGACTTGCAAGGTTAAGGGAGTGGCCCTGTGGTGCTCTGGGCAGAGTATTTCAGGCCGAGGGAGTGGCCAGGAGGAAAGGCCAGGAGGTGTGCCAGGTGGGTTTGTGGAATGGCAGGGAGGCCAGCCTGGAAGGAGGGAGTAAAGTCAGGGAGTGAATAGGCGGGAGACAGACCACTGTGATGATTTGGAGTTTTGCTCAGTTTGGGAGCCTTTGAAGAGTTTCAGCAAGACGTGAACGGATCTGACTAATGTTTTAAAAGTGCCTCTTGAGCTGTTTTCCTAGTAGTCAGTAGAGGGACAGGGTAAAGCAGACTGACTAGGTAGTGGGATATTGCTGTGATCCAGGAGAGAGACAATGCTGACTCGCTCCTAGCAGGGGAATGAGAAGTGGTTGAATTCTGCGGACCTTTTGAAGATAGAGCCAATGGGTTTCCTAGAGGTCATCTGCCCATCCCGACTCATTTTTTCCGGATGTCTTGAGCCAGTGGCCATTTATATGAGATAAGTGGGAATAAGTAGAACATGGAGACCAGAAATTAAAAGACAGGAATCTTTAGGTTGAAAAATTCTGTCTGGCCAAGGTCTTTGGTTATGGTTGCTCACAGACCTGAGTAGAGAACAATAGATTGGATGCCGTTTGAACTTTTGAGGGAAAGAAATTCTCAAAGAACTCTGAAACCTGGCCTGCAGCAGCTGGGGGCTTACTGTTTGTACCATCTTTCCCCCTTAAATCTGCATCAGCAGGATTGTGCTGAAAAGCTGGGTTGTCTTGAGGAAGGGCTTAGTACCTAGTCCCCCACATTTCCAAGCCCCATCACTTTGCCTCTCTTTCAGTTATCTTCATGTATAAAATAAAGATAGTACTAGCACCTACCTCAAAGCCTTGTTTTCAAGGTTTAAAACTTAAATAATTCCTCATTTCCTTTAGAGAAGTTGGCAAATTGATGACACATGTGCTAATAATCTATTCCTCTCCCCAAGTTCATGTAGACATTTCTAAAACTTCATGACACTTTTTCTGATGAGCCCAGGTGCAAAAGTCAGAATTCTTCTCAACATGATACTTTAACCAGTCAAAATTATAGATGACATGAGGATTGAACATATTTTCATAGGCTAACATGCAAATTTTCAATTTGACATGCAAGACCTTGAAATGTTACTGCTATTCCTCCTCTTATTTCCTCCTCTTCTTTTGCTGCTTCCCAGATGTCTTTTTTCCTTCAATCTCTCTGTGCTCTTTCATATAGGCACACACGAGCCTATTCTCTAATCATCCTTAAGAACACATTCTTTAAAGTAACTATGAACTTCTACATCTGTACCTTTGTGACTCCTACATTCTCTAAAAGGATTTTCCTTTCTTATCCTCAAACTCTATCAAGTCCCAATATAAGTATTCTTTTCCTTATAAAGTTTCCTGAGAACTTTGACAGAATTAATTACTTCATTGACTGTACTTCCCAGGCACACCGTACATCTTCTATTATATTTTTATGTTATTACTGTAGGAAGTATCATTTAGAGTTATACATATGTACAAATGTCTCCCCAGTTAGGCTGTGGACACCATGAGGATAGGCACCAGCGATCATAATACCTGGCACAGTAGATGATCAATAAATACTTGTTCAAAGATTGATAAATGGATAGCCTTTAAAAGTTTATCAATTAAAATTAGTTTGTTACTTAGGATTTAAAACATCCAAAATGATTGTGACTTAGAGATGATAAAAAGGCTTTTCCTCCCCTTTCTGTTATGAAAAGGAAATCCAGAAGTAGGAGTCTTATGGCAGCTCCATAACATCATCAGAGACCCAGACTGCTTCACACTGTCTACTTTGCCATAATTAAGGTGTTGCCAAAATGGCAACTGGGGCTCCAGGCATCTAAACTGCATTCCAGGTCACCAGCCAGAGGAAGAACAATATAGGGAAGCATATCCCACCTTTTTAAGGAATTTTCCAGATTCACACAACACTTTTGTTTATATCTTATTAGCTTGAATTTAGTTACATGGCCATACCAAATTGCAAGGAAAGTCAAGAACTACAGCACTTTAGCGTTAATGCCAGGTGTTCAGCTGAAAATTGAAGTTCTGTTATTAGCAAAAAAGGAGAGGAATGCCTAGTGGGTGGCAACCAGAAGTCTTTAAATAGAGCGGAGAATGGACCCCCAAGGAAAGCCAACTTTTAATATGTCAATGGGTGAAGGAAAAAAGAAGTTAGTGAAGTGGACTGAAGAAGAATAGCTAGAAAAAGAGGAGAATAAAGCCGTGTTTCAAGGAGAGGTGGAGAGTAATGTCAAAACATCAGAGGACACAACAACTGAATAAAAGTCAACTTAGTTTGGCACTTAGGAAGCCATTGATGATATTCAAGTGTTCATTCCCATTAGCTGGTGCTTGTCCATGGAGAGTCCACCTGCATGCTGCAGGGCTACTGGCTGAAACACTGAGCAGGAAGTAGGAGACAGGGAAGGCAAAGCCGGTTAGCCATGCTCTACTCACAGGCAGAGTTTTCTTGCCTGAACTCAGTTGCCCTCTTTGCAGTCTTTAGATTTTATCAGTTACATTTGAGGCAAGATAGAGGAGTAGAATCCAGAAATAGACTCTTACATTTGTGGTCAAATGATTTTCAATAAGTGTCAAGACCATTCAATGGCGGAAAGAATAGTGTTTGCAACAAATTGTACCGAGACAACTAGATAACCACCTCCAAAAAAGAAAGTTGGATCTCTAGCTCATACCATATGCAAAGATGAATATAACATGGATCAGAGACCATATATAAGAGTTAAAACTATAAAAACTCCTAGAAGAAAACACAGAAGTAAATCTTCATGACCTAAAAATAGGCAACAGTTTTTTTTAGATAAGAGACCAAAAGCAGAGGCAGAAAAAGAAAAAATTAGATAAGTTGACATCATCAAAATGAAAAAAAAATGTGCTTCAAAACCGTCAAGAAAGTGAAAACACAACCTACAGTGTGAGAGAAAATATTTGCAAATCATGTCTGTAATAAGGGAAATGTATCTAAAATATATAAAGAACACTTACAAGTTAACAACAAAAAAGCAAATAACTCAATTTGAAATGGACAATGGCTTTGAATAGACATTTATCCAAAAAAATACACAAATTGCCAATAATCATGTGGCCAAAAGATGCTCAGCATCATTAATCATTTAGGAAATTAAAGTAAAAACTACAATGAGAGACTGCCTCGTACCCACTGGGATATCTATAATCAAAAAAAGAATAACACTTGGTGAGGATATAGAGAACTTGGAACCCTCATACCCTGCTGATTAGAATAGAAGTGTGGTGCTGCCCTTTTGCAAAACATCCTGGAAGCTTCTCAGATGGTTAATCATAGAGTTATCATGTGATCCAGCAATTCTACTCCTAGGCATATACGGAAGAGAAATGAAAATAAATGTTCACACAAAGATTTACACACAAGTGTTCTAGCAGTATTATTTATAATAGCCCAAAATAGAAGCAACCAAAAATGCCCATCAAATTATGAATGGATAAATAAAATGTAGTACATCCATACAATGGTGTACTATTCATAAAAAGGAATGATATACTGATACATGGTACAACCTGGAAGAATCTTGAAAACATTATTCTAAGTGAAAGAAGCCAGACACAAAAGGCCATGTATTGTGTTATTCTATTTATATGAAATGTCCAGAATACGGAAATCCATAGAGACATAATATAGATTAGTGGTAGCCAGGGGATGGGGAGTTGAGTAATGGCAAGTGGCTGCTAGCAGGCATGGGGATTCGTTTGGGGTGCTTAAAATGTTCTGGAATTAGATAGCAGTTGTTGGACAATTCTGTGTCTATATTAAAATCTCTGAATTGTAAACTTTAAAAAAGTGTGAATTTAATCATAGGTGAATTATATCTCAATAAATCTGTTTAAAAAAACAAAAATAATAATTAAAAAAAAAAGCAAAGAGGGTTAGAGAGTCCAGACTGTGTTCATCTTCTGCCATTGATTGAAACAGATATAACTGGCTAGTCATGTAAGTGGCTTCACTAGTGCCAAGGAACCTGCTCTTACGAGCTTCTGTGTTTGGGTCTGCTTTACATCCCGTCAGTGGTGAGGACCTCATTTCACCCATTATCAGTATTCTGTATCACCCTTACAGTTGCTTCCCCCAGCTCCCTCATACCATGTGGCACTTGAGAGCAACAATTTGATTAGACCCCAAGAAGTCCCGGAACATCTCTACTTACCCATACAGTTCAACACCTCTTTCAGTCTAACATTTTTTTTCCAAGTGAGGAGGATGGAGCTAGGGTGGGAAACACATTATTTAAGTATCTGGGTGAATGTAGTGCTGCCTCCAGTGGTCGTCACACTGCCACGAGGTTCTCATTCCAACTTCATAAATGAAGAGGGGCTTGAACAAATCACTGTGGTTAATTGAATTGGTATTGATATTCCTTTACACTCCACTTACAATCCCTCGTGCTTAAAAGAAGTAAAATGATTGTAGAAAAGAATTAAAATATTGGTTCAATGAGCAGAGTTTCATTGTGTCTTGTAACAACAGTGTGAAGTTATCCAACCCTAAATATTCACTAAGAATGGTTCTAATTGCTTCATTTAATCCACATTGTATCCTAATAAAGTAGGTGCCATTATTATTTCTGTTTTACAGTTGAAGACAACTGAGATTAAGGAGGTTGGATAATTTACCCAAAGTTACAGAATGCCAAGTGGAAGAGCCCAGACACTCTAATGGAGTCAGTGCCCCTAACCATTGGGCTTCACTGCCTCTCACACAATCTCTCTTCACTGCATATGATTTTTGTAGGTTTGGTGCCCATGCATTTATGTTTGTCATTCACAGTAATAACATATTATTGTATTATTATTATTATAGCAAGTATCTATTCTTGCTATGTGGCAGGTACCACATAGTGAAGTACTTTACATAATTACAAGATAATTGGGAAAGCAGAAAAATCTTGTTTAGAGTTGGAATCTGAATTCAAAACAAATTTATAGCTTTTGCAAAACTGAATGTGACAGAGACCACAAAATACCAAAACTTGATTTCTCTCCCTTTGTCACACAGAAGGCTATATTTTCTAGCCTCCCTTGCATTAATTGTGGTCATGTGATTGAGTTCTAATGAATGGGATCTGGATTCCAGAGCTGGTCTATATAAATCTTCCATGCACTTGTCTCTTCTTTTTTCCCTTCTTGGTTGTTTGGGATAGCACCCAGTTTCAAGATCATATAGCTATGACAACCTAGAATCCTGATGGACTCTCTAGAGGAGGTGTCCTGCCTATCAGAATGAACAGGACTATAGCATAAGCAAGAAATAAATGTCTATTATGTTAAGCTGCTGAAACGCTGGAGTCTATTTGTTATTGCAACACTGTATCCTAACTAATACATTGTTGTTCTTCTGAATTGCATATTTTCTAATCACTAAGGAATGAATGAATGAATGAATAAATAAATATTAGGAGCTGGAGGAAGTTAGGTAAGCATTTCTTGAGTCCTTGGTATTTGCTAGAATATGTTATTTCAGATCCTCACAACCACCAGAAATGAATAATTGATATGAAATGTATACTTTCCACTACTCCAAGCTGCCTCAAATTATGACAATTTATTTTTCTTCTCAAAAGGGGAGTAAGTAGAGGAGGAGAGCCACAGAAGTCAGGTCTCTCTGTTGCTGCCTCCATAAACTAATGGCTGGACTGGTGAGTTCCATATGATGTTAACATTCCTAAGCAAAGAGTTCAAAGATTTGAGGCCATTTTCAAGTTATTGCCTGATGTTTCAGATAATTCATTTCTTCCTCTTTTAATAGAAATAGCTTCTCTTTACCTGCAGGTATTGGCCATCTTTCTACATAATTTTAGAATGTGTTAAATCTAGACTTTTACCTTGGGCACTAATCAAATCTACTTGTCTCAGTTTTATTTTATACTTTACACTCAGTTTTATTTTAGTACTTTCCAAAGTACTAAACCTACAATAAAATTTGCTGGCAGATACACTATAATAATTTAAGATGTAACGAATTTCCTGTAAGTAATAGAACTAGTATCTTTGTATGTAAAAGAAAACATTTATCTACATGGAAGTTTTCCCAGGTATCATCTAAGTCCTATTCTGTATAATATAAACAACTTATTAAGGTGAAAAGTATCATATATTACAATATATGAATGTTTAACCAATACATGTTGACATAGATTAAAAAAAAAAAACCAAAAAGTTATATAACAAATCTTTTTAAGAGTTAGGAAAATTCATTTCGGTGCTTAGAGTAGCTATCAGTGTCATGGTATTGTGTGACAGTAATTAACATGTCAAGATTTCCTTCCTAGCAGATGGAATAAGTGGAGTGAACCCTGGCAGAGACACAGTAGAAAATGAGTCTGTTCTTGATTTAAACAGAAATGTTGGGATTATGGTGACAAAAGCCAGGCTCTGTCCAATGTGAACATCATTTGGATTTCTTTTTAGTTTGTGACATGCAAGCAGCTTTCTTGCTTCAATTTCAAATTGGCAGTTATAGATGCTTTTAGCACTATTTGTTTTTATAAAATGAAGAATCTCTCTTTTTCTTGATTCCTCCAAGTCAACATGGATATTTTTTGGGAATTTTGACCTGAAGAAATTCTTCAAGGCATAATCTAAAACCACCTAGCCAAACCTGTGAGATCTCTTACAGCATGTAAAAGTTTTCTTTATGTACAAAGCACTGGAGAGTGTTACACAGCACCTGCATTCATGGGCAGAACTGTTATTCGCTTATTTTTGCCTTGCTCCCTGTGTACTTGAAGTTCTCATCCATAAATCATTTTTATGAAACGAATAAACAGCCTCTTTCATTGATGAAGTAAAAACTGACTGCCCTGGCTACATTATAGCTGAGAGTAACATATTGATAGAGAGTCCTGCGAAAAGGAAATGAATGCGGGTTTGTGCCTGAGAGGGAGGGAGCTCATTAAAGCAAAAGTCAAATTAGATTTGGAACGATGACAAAGAACAAAACCCAGGTTCCGTGAAATTTAAGTCTATTGACATTTGATTCATAATTATTTAAGAAAGCCGCTAATGAATTTTCATCAGGAATTAGACAGTGATTGACTACTGATGAACATGGGCAAACTGCTTAAATATTTAATAGCAATCATCAAAGTCGGAGGAAATAGCCTGATGAACATAGAATTAGAAAAGCTAATTTTTGCCTGATATTTAATGTGAGAAATTTATTTTGTATTAATTATCACACCATATCTGTTTAGTGCTCAGTAGACATCCCCTCTGCTGTTTATAATAAAAGGAATTAGAGATTGGATCTACAGAAAAAAGGCAGAGTTCACGAAAGCATTAAAATAGCCAAATAATTTAAAGGCCCCCAATACATTTCATTCAGAAAAAAACAAACAGTTAAACAATGTTTATTTTGGTGATACCAAAATTAAATGATCAGAATGCATCTGTCCTGACAAATTTAGTCATTTTGGTGAGGCATCAATTATTTAGTCATATTGGATGTTTGATTCATGCAGGGCAAACATTTGGATTACTGGCTGAAAATTTAACTGAGATACTTATACTGAAATTAGTTTTTCTGATACATATGGCAGAACCCTGTGTAGATCCAATACCTTTTATTGCTTTTTTATTTTAGGTTATACTGTTCCTGCAATCTGAAAGAGATGCAATGTAATTTTTAAACTTGAGATTTACTGAATTACATGTGATCTAATAACTAAAAATAGGATCTCTTAAATAATGACTTGATCCCAGAAATTAAGAAAAAGCATGTAATCTCTTTTAATGCAAAATAAAAGAGCTATATATTGACCTCTGGAGCTATATGTTGTTGAAACCTATAAATAACAAAAATAACAATTCTCTAAAGTTGGTAATTTTACACATTTACAGATGTAAACATTTTTTTCAGATTTAAGATCTTTGTAGGGTCACTGACCACAGAGTCATCAGATTTATGATTTTTTCCCACTTATTCATAGTTTATGCTCCTTTATTTAAACTTATTGAAATTCCATGATCAATGTCAAAACCATTTACAAAACTTCCTTTTGTACATAAACACTTCCTGTTGTATCTCCTAATTCCACCCTGGAGATCCAAAAGCTCATTCCATGATTGTTGACTTTCCACTGTTTCCATTTCTCAGTGCTTTCCAAGCCAACCCAGCTGCGGTGAGCTGGCTTTGCTCATAAAGCCTTTTCCTCAGAGATAAGACCCACCTTCATATACCCTTAGCACGTCCATCCCTTCATTTCCTCTCCTGCTTGAGTCCTTTTAAGTACAACCCTTCTGGTCTTAAAAGCATCATAAGCATTTTCCTGGTCATTAAAAACCATTAACATAATTTTAGTTTTGCGTATATACTAGCTAGACAAACCCATTGCTAAGCCACAATGAAGTCAAATCATTTTGGAGCATTGGAAGGGCATCTACCCATGAAATATCAATCTGGATACCATCTAAGAGCAAACCATAGTGGTAAGCTCTGGCAATCAAAGCTTACCCATCAACAAATATCACCCATCAACAATCCCACTGTTCCTGAGTTTTCAATTAGGAAAACAAGTAGAGACAATGAAAAGTCAGGCGACAGAAGAGGTTTAGTGTGAAAAAAGATGAAAGCATGCCTGAGCTTAAGAAAGGGATTTGTTGTTGTTTTAAGGGAAACCTGTAAGTTCCTCAAGCTCTGGTTCCAGCCCTTTTAACATTCTTAACCCTTTCCCATGCCCATAACCCAAATGCCATTTTCCCAAGAATCCATGCTCTTTTAGAAATTTATTCTTTCCCTGCAGTCTTCTTTCCCTGTTCCAGGAAGAATTAGGTATTTCTTCTTTGTTTCTAGGGAAGATTTTACATAATTGTGTCCAAAAAATGCAGCTTCTGGGGACACTCACTTCCCCAGGTGGGCTATTCCCTATGGGACAGTTCTATTAAACAGTCCTTTATCCTGAGTTCCCATGGTCCTCTCTGTATCTTGCTCCTTGTGCCCTAATTTCTGACTTCTGAAGCAACTCAGAATCCATTCAATAACTCTTCAGTATGAGAGCACATCACAAATTTGAAGCTCATTTACATGCTCCTCTTTCTGTTCATCTATTCCAAAATCAAATCCTCTAGTCCTGTAATACAATCCCCACACAGCTGGTTTCTCTGGCAGATCTTTATGCAGATAAGCCTTTTCTGGATGTATTATTTTGCCAAAATACCTTTGAAATGGAGGTGCCAGAATGAAATATAAAATTCATAATGCCATCCAATTTTATCTAGACATATACTACTATTAAAGCAACTGCAGGGACACAGCAGCTTTTCTAGCAGACATACAATTCTCCTGGACCTGTTAAAATTAGGATCAACCTAACATGTTCAGATTTTTATATATGAAAATGTTTTCAAGTCATATTTTTCACATACATTTACTACATTTTTGCATAGTTGTTCAAATTATATGTTACCAATATATTATGTGAGAAAATGTATGCAAAATGTTTTTTAAATATTTATTTTCCTCCTGAAGAAAGTAAGGTGGGGAAACAAGATTGCAAAGAGCTGTAACTCTAAACACCTAGAAGCTTGGCCAGAGCATGTGAAGAGATAAAACAAAACAAAACAAAACAACCTTGCTTGTTATAAGTAGAAGATTGAGGAAAAAAAAAGCAAAAACCAGACTTTCATGTAATGAAATCAGACATAAATACATCTTTACTTCTGAATCCATGAAACATATCTGAAAGTATATGCAAGAAGCTGGTTCATTACCTGCCACTAGGATAGGCTTATAGGTTGCTAGACAACATGGTGGGAGAGGAATTTTCACTCTCTAATTGTTTGTATCTTTTAAATTTTGAACCATGTGAATATATCACCTTTTAAAAAATGATCATTTTTAAAAGAAAATAATGGACTCGTCCATAAATAATTGTGTATTCTTAGAATTTATTTCATGGAATGATGTACAAAAATGGTTAATAAGGGTTATTGTGAGGGTTGAAGTATTTTTACTTACTTGTTAAATGTATTATTTGAATTGTCTAACCATAAATATATATTTAAATGTCAGCTGGGATTATCTGCCACATATATTTTCTTCGTTAAGCTTTTTCTATATAAAAAAATAGATTTTCCAGGATGTGATAAGAGAAGGAAGATAGCCTGGTGCATCAAAACTCAGGATGTCAATAAAAAGCAGTTGAAACAGCAATTCTTTTAGGTTCTTCATAAACACTATCAAGAAGCAATCAGCTTTCTACATGCATAATGGTTTTTTCACTCCAAAATATTTTCTTTGCATAGTTTGATAAACAAATCTGATGAATAAGCTTTTTTATTTTTTTGTGATTATTTTTCTAATTTAATATTGATGACCTGTGTTCTCTGTTTCTTTTTTTCTACTTACACTACTTTAACCCACTTTAGGGCCATGGAGATAGCTCAGAGAATGGTCTAAAAACAGTGACTATACCTTTTGTGTCTTTTGAATCTCCTAACAGTATTTGGCAAGCAAAAGATGGTTAATAAATATTTGCTGATTTGAAAACTTACAAAGAAAAGGGGACAGTTGGATGGTTCCAAAAGACATTCTCAAATAGAATAGTGTTGATCTTGAACAGAGATGCTGCATCAATTGACCTGAAATCCTCTCCAAATTTTAGCAGATTCAACAAGGGTCTCAACCACAAGTTTTCCCAGCAGAACAAACTTAAATAATATTAATCCTTTCCTATGTTCATTAAACAAAACATATTTATTCAAATGTGCATAGAAGATACATGAACCTTAGCTTAGTCCAACCAAGCCCCCTTATGAAAGACCCATCATAAACCAAACTTCAAATGCTCAATAGATATCCCATCTTTTCCTTTTCCTCTGAAATACTATTAAGAGTCTGTAGAGGTAGCATTCTTCTTTGTTATGGTAAGCAATAAACTCAACTTTGTCTATACAAACACACACACACACACACACACACACACATAAAAAAATCAAAAGTTGCTCCTTTTTAATCAGCCTCTTTTGGGAAGAATGGTATATAGATTTGACATGCCTTTAATATCACTACTATTACTGCTACTACTACTACTACTAAAATGAGTTTAAAAATTGTGAATGATAGGAGTAGCTAATGCGTTTAATTTGTCTTCAAATTTTGCATAAGAGTAAAAGTATGGGAAAGGTATGGAGTCTTACTTTAAAGATTAATTCACCCTTAAGGTACAATGGAAAATAAATTGTTTGATAAGTGATTATTTAAATTCATTGCGGCTGGGACCCAACTAATAGTAAGTATGACACATCATGTCTTCTTTTAACTTGTGGAAGCAATGTTTTATCTTTCTTTTCTAACTCCACAACAATTTGAATCTTTACGTCCTGACCCTTAGAAATATACTTTTCATTTCCACCCCTCTGGGTTTACTTTTCCTGGAGTTTGGTAAGATTAAACATTAGATTCAGAGATGATTTGTTTTTCCCTAGAGGGAGTTTTTACAACTATTCCTGTATCACTTAATTTGATATGATGTTCTGAAAGATTGAGATGTTTAGAAATTTTTGAAAACATAGAAAACGATCTAATTCTCTTATATTGTCTGTACTCTATGTTATCTACAATACCCAATATTTATTTTTTTAAAAGTTTTATTCCTTTGTATTGTTGTGAGATTCCAAAGGTATAGAATACTGAGTTGAAGGTATTTATTTCACAAAACTCTCATTACAGAGGGAACAAATAAGGCCCAGATGAGACATAATTCCATTTCCTGCTGACTAACAAGCAATTTTCACTCTCTACAGTTTATGATATTGCAACTATGTTGGCAGATCATGAGTTTTTTTGGTGACATCAGTGAAAACAGACTTACATGGTTTTGGTTAATACACCAAAGCTCATGAGCACATTCTCTGTCAGTGAGCCACACATGGGAAGCACGTGAGCAGGAGAAATGTGATCGCATGGTTGCCCTTATGTTTGCCTATAATTTATACCTCCCACAGTACATTTGAACATCTGTTTTATAGTTTAAAGATTTTTAAAAATGCATTTGTTATTTTTATATGTTAAGTTGAAATAATCATCTAAATTACAAATACATTATGAAGTGATATGGCTACACAAACAAACCTTCTAGTATTTTTCTAGACCACCCAAAATATTAGTTTCTTTTCATAATAGTAATGATAGTTAGAGAAAAATAGGATTTAAGATGAGTGCTTCACTTGCCTGAGTAAGAAGCTGAATGCCTTATGATGACTAGTTTAGACTTAGCAATTCTCTGCTGGCTGGTAACTTTGAAAGACCATGTCCTCCCCCATCTCCACTCCCAGAAAGCTTGTGTCAACTGTGCAACACATTTTCCTTCAAGCAGATAGATAGAAGCCTAGGAAATTTTTATATGGAAGGATTATTTGGAAGATTTTTTTCCTGATGAAAGAATCACTATATTAGTCTTGAAATTAGGAGAGCAGGTCAGGTCCACACCTCCTGATGCCACTTCTCTTCTCAAGACCACTACTCTGTTCTATTTGAGGATATCTTTGGAATCATTCAAATGGTCACTTTGTAAGTTTTCAAATAAGCAAAAATTGATTAACCATCTTTTGTTTACCAAGTACTCTAGGGAGTTTTAAAATAAATGAAAAATACTGCCACTCTCTGTAGTGGACATACCATAAGGTGACCCTCAGTGAGTCACACCTTGTATAAAGTCCTCCCCTTGAGCACAAGCAGATCTGGTGACATCTTTGTTCTGAACCAATAGAATATGGCCAAAGTAATGGACATCACTCCCTTGCCTAGTTTACATTTACGGCAATGTGAAGGGATATTGCAGATGTATTTCAGGTCCCAAGTCAGTTGGTTTTGAGGTGACCATAAAGGAAATTATTCTGAGGAAGCCTGACATAATAAGGTGAAAGCTTTTGAAAGAAGGACTGGGCCCTCTTGTGAGACTCTCACTTTCCACGTGGCCCTTTCCCACAGGAAAGGGAGAGGGTCATCTAGCAAGAAACTGTGCATGCTTCTAGAAGCCAAGAGTGGCCCCTGGTCAACAGCAAGAAAACAACAGCCTCAGTCCTACAACCACAAGGAATTGAATTCTGCCAACTACTACATGAGTTTGGAAGAGGACCCCCAAGCTCCAGAAAAGAACATGGCCTGGCCAACACCTTGACTGTCAGTTTGTCAGACTCTGAGCAGAGGACACAGCTGAGTTATGCCTGGGTTCCTGACCCACGGAAAAATGTAAGATAACAGATGCTGTTTTAAGTTTTAAGTTTTTGGTAATTTGCTACATAGCAATAGAAAACAAATACACTGCCTTTGGACCATTCTCTTAAGTTATTTCTATGGCCCCAGCTTGGATTTAAAACAACGTAAATAGAAATAAAACAAATTAGAGAATTAAGCAGGTCACTGGTAGTAAATTAGAAAATAAATTACATGCATAAAAAATACCAGTTAAATCATGTGATGTGTGTTTATCAAACTCTGCAAAGAAAAAAAAATTGGGATGAAAAAATCATCATGTGATTGCATGTTGAAAGCTTTTTGTTTCTCGAAACAGTTTTTTTTTTTATAAAGAAACTAAAATAACTGCTGATTAAGCCTCATTTCATTATAATCCATAGTTTTGATTTGTCAAGCTTTGTTTTCTTGCTTTTGTTGCTACTATCCTTAAAAATCATGTATTCTTTCAACTTGAGCCAGAAGACATTGGAGATTTTAGTTAAATTTCTCAGTGTTTATGATATGGGTCTTCTGGAAAGATAACACATGCTTCACAAAAGGGCTATACTTACTTATTGAGCAGTAGTGCTTTAAGTATTAGATATTTTATTACCATACTGAATAGCAGACCAATTTATGAAAACCTTTCATTTTCTAAGAGGAAAAACATAGAAAAGGAAAAATGCTTTGGGTGACATTTATTTTATTCTTTTTGGAGGAATTATAAGCATGGTTTTTATAAATAGGTGACCTTAAAATTCCTCATTCAACTAGAATACATTGAGAATGAAAGAGGGAAAATTTGAAAATTAAGCTGGGAAAACAGGTGTATACCTGGACTATCCTAAGCAAACTAGTCCTTTTGGCCACTTCTGTTACAAAGCACTTTCTAGGTAACCTAAAATCCCATCTATCTATTCATTTGGCTTTCTTTGGATATTTGTTTGCAGTTATGACTGATACCAAAAAACATTTTAATCTGAAAGAATGCCATAGATTTTCTGAATCTATTTAAATTTCAACTGAATCAACCAGGGTTCTATGTTTAAATTTTAGGCATTTTATTAAAACTATCTGGTATTCCATCTCTTACACACATATTCTGGCTTTTATTTCCCTTGTTCCTTTGCCTATTGTCCTAAACACATTCTACTTAGCTCATTCCATGGGGACCAACACTTCTTCTTTTTGTTTTCCTTCCTTCCTATTTGAGAAACAGTATAGTATAGGTATTAAAAGCACACAGGCTGGCTACTAACTGGCTTAGTTCATATCTTGGCTCTACCATTTGTGACCTTGGATAAAAGAGTCATCTTGCTATACCTTAATTGTCTCACTTGTGTGAATAAAAAAGAAAAAAATACCTCATGGATTGTTGTGAGATAGTATTGGGCACATAGTTAAGCACTCAATAAATGCTAACTATCATTATTTTTTCCCTGTTAATAAAGCTCTCCAGAAGGACAGTTCACTTGTGTTTTAAAGTATATGACAACTTTTTATATAACTTGGAAAATAAAATTAACTCTTTCTAAAACATCAATTTGCTAGCTTAAAAGGAAACCTCCTTGGCATCTGCTGGCCAATGTTTCTCTTTTAGGCTCTGTTAGGCTCAGAGAAGAACATTAAATAAAAATTGGACATCATTCAGAATAACCATAATCAAATATTTAAATCTGAAAATAGCATTCAATATTGAATAATATAAGATGTAAATTGATATTCTCTCTTTACCTTGAGTAATTATCTCATGGTTTTATCAGTAATTGAATTAAAACCTTAGATTAAAAAGTCTCTAATATGTTAACCAGTTCTCAAGAAATGATTTTAGAACAAAGGACTTTGGCAATGGAAAAATGTCTGCATGTTAAAGCCAAAATATATTTCTGTGACTTTGGTCTTTAAAGACTAAGATTTCAGCAGGATTAACTAACTGAAGTTCTAAGCATGCTTGATAGTTCTGAATCAGGTTCAACTATTCACATTGATAACCAGTGCCCTAGAATTAGATGTGGTTTACTCTGACAATCAAGTTCAATGGAAGAGTCATTCCTCATTAGAACTACAGTACTGTTAGTAACATGGCTTTTGGAAGAAACTTTGGGTGACTGTATGGTAGAAAATTAATGAGCCTGGCTAGAGAATGTTTGTTATGTTTCCTTTTGATAATTTGGTACATTAGCTCAAATTTGCCATTAGACTAAGCAAAGATCCCGGTTACTCAATTACCAAAATATCCAGTTTATGTTTCTAGAAGTAAAAAAAACAAAAACAAAAACAAAAAAACCAAGGGAAAAATGAAGTTGATTCTTGAGATGTGAGTCAAATTCTCTCTCAATATTTTGAAATGGTGAGTCATCTCTTGATATGTTTCTTTGGGTCACATCATTTTGTTTGGAAAAAACTAATCATGACATAAAACAGAAGCACAGAGACATCATCTTCAAAGGAGAAAGTTGAATAAAGAGATTCTTTTTCTCTTTTTCTTTCCTTCTTATTTTCTCTCTCTCCCTTTCTTTTTCTCTCTCTCTCACCTTCCTTCCTCCCTCTTTTCCTTCCTTCTTTCTCTCTCTTCCTTTCTCTTCTTTCCTCTTCCTCTTTCTCCTTTTCTCTTCCTCTCTTTCCCTCTCTATCTTTTGGTAAACTTTTTCCACATAAAAAGATATTACATAATATAAAAAGACAATGAGTTAAGAAATAATTCTTGTAATCATGCTGCATATCTACAGTCAAAGAGGGCTAGAGAACTGAACAATTCTCCAAAGAATCTACAGAATGCAAATAACTCAAATAGAAAACTTAGACATCAACCCTCCCTTTGTAGATATGACAGACGATATCCTTCACTCTTTCCTTCACTTGAATAGAATATCTAGAGAGTTTACAAATGTTATTCAGATTTTGATTCTCAAATCTATGTATTTACCTCTGTAGTCTTGCTTGAGATTGAAACTCCTATTTCTAAACTCTCTTTTGAATAGCTGCACCTGGATATTCCCCAGAGGCACTTCAAATAGTACATGACAACACAATTTTCTATTTCCCAGGTGGTCACACTTACTGTCTTCTGTATTACCAACTATAGTTAACAGTGTCACCATCCACTCAGTAGCACAAGCTCATAATTTTCACTTCATTAGCAAAGTGAAGACTATGAGAAGGTCTACAGTAAAGGAACCAATTTAACTTTGTTAAATCTGTGGTTCCCCAACTGTAGCAGTTTGGCAGTTTAATGTAATTATGAATTACAAAAATAGATATTGGATCATGCTTGTAAACTGGTCTGCTAATCTGGGCATGATTAAGTTATGATTAGGGCGTTAACTGGGCCATGTCAGTAGGGCATTGAGCCCCACCCCTTGGTGGGGCAGGAATCAGATATAAAAGGTATGGCAAAGTACACAGTTGTAGCAGTTTTGATGTTGGAGTTCTGGTGAGGAAGGAGAGAAGGCCCCGGGATAGAGACGAGCCATTCACCTGAGAGTTCACAGCTGGCCTTGTGGAGAGAAGAAGAGCCTAGAGAGCCTCATAGTCTACAGCTGACCTTGTGGAGGAAACAGCGTAGCTAAGCCCAGAGAGAAATGCAGCCCCGGGAAGAGAGGAACCCAAGAAGCCTGAACCCTGGCAAACATTGGCAGCTGTCTTGCTCCAACAGGTGACAATGGACTTTAGTGAGGGAAGAAACTTATGCTTTATGGCCTGGTAACTGTGGACTTCTACCCCAAATAAATACCCTTTATAAAGACCAACCAATTTCTGGTATTTTGCATCAGCACCCCCTTGGCTGACTAATACACTAACCATAGAATCTTTTGTTCATAGAACATCTATAAACACTTCATAAGTATAAATATTAAAATCCTTATGTTGGTCTGTAAAGTCCTGTAAATCTGACTCCTGTTATTTCTCTGACCTCATCTCTTACATCTTTTCCCTTGCCTACACCACTCTAGCCACATCTGCCTCTTTGCTGTGGGCTGGTTCTAATTCATTTTAAGGCTGAAGGTTTAGCCTGCCTTTAGATGACCCTGGACAATAATCTCAAGGAAAGGCAGCTTCAGGCTCTATTCAAAATCATGAGGCAAGCAATACTACCTATTTTAGTTTGCCAAAGATCTGCCAATGCGAAGTACCAGAAAAGTGTTGGCTTTTATACAGGGGATTTATTTGGAGTAAAATCTTACAGTTCTGAGGCCATGAAATGTCCAAATCAAGGCACCATCAGAGATGTGTTCTCACCAAAGTCAGCCCCTATTAATCCTAGTGTCCTGCCATGTGGCAAAGATGGCCACCGGTCTCTGCCTTCCCCCCCAAATCTATAGTCTCTTGGAGTTCAACTGTGAGCAGCCAGACATAGGGCTTGTCTCCTCAGCTGTGGGCTGCTCTGTGGGCCCAGCCCCTCAGTGGTCTCTTTTCATGCCCCTGTGTTCTGCTGGTTCCATATTCTGGGACCTCTCTCAGCCTCTTGGGGCTTCTCTGCTTTCCTGTAGCCTTCTCTCTCACATGGCAGGATCAAATATGGTGACTTCCTTTTCCTGTGTGTCTCCATTTATTTCAGACCCAGCAAGAGGGCAGACATTCAACCTGAGTCATGCCTTGCTGATGTAGTCTGACAAAAAACTTTCACATCCACAGGAATGGATGAATTCAAAAATACAATCTTTCTCTTTTTGGGATTCATTCAAGAATTTCAAGCTGCTGCACTCCACCCTCTGAATCCCACAAAGATTCATGAATATATTTTGCATATGCTCCTTCCATATGCAAAATACATTCATTACATCACAATATTTCAAAAGCCTTACATCATTTCAGTAGCAATGCTAATTACAAAACCTCATAAAAATCAGTTGTAGGCATTCAGTTTGTCTTGGGGCAATATTCCTTTCTGGTTGTAGACCTGCAAAACTTAGAAAACAAGTTTTCTGCTTTCAATATACAAAAGAGGGACAGAGCAAAGATAAACATTTGTATTACCATAGGGGGAAATTGGGAAGGAAATAGGTGTCATGGGTCACAAGCAGTTCCAAAAACCTGCAGGGCATATTCCATTAATTTCAAATTCTGAGAGTCATCTCTAGAATGATATCTTCTACTCAGACATTGTTACTGAAATGACTTAAGGCTTTTGGAATGTTGTGATAGAATAAATGTATTTTGCATGTGGAAAGAACAGGTCTTTTTTGGGGTCCAGATCGTGGACTATGATGACTTAGACCCCAGAAAAAATGTGTTTTTAAACTTAATCCATTCCTGTGGGTGTGAAACCATAGTAAATAGGACCTTTTGATAAGGTTACTTAAATTATGGTGTGGCCCAACTGAATCAGGATGGGTCCTTATCCTATTTCTGAAAGCCTGATAGGGAAGGCCACAGAGAGAGAGAAAGCCACAGAGAACAGCCAGAAGTTGGAAGTCAATGGAACCTAGAAGAGAAAGAAGACAGGAGAGACCACCACGTGCATTGCCATGTCGCAGAAAAGCCAAGGACCAAGGATCACTGGTAGCCAGCCCCAGAACATCAGCCTGATGCGAGAAAGCATCGCTTTGATGATGCCTTGATTTTGGATTTCTCCTAGCCACATAGCCACGATCCAATAAATTCCCATTGTTTCAGCCAACCCATTGCATGGTATTTGTTTTAGCAGCCAGGAAACTAAAACAGCCTGCTTATATCAGATTGCGGGGTTCCATCCCTAGAGCTTCTGATTCAGTAGATCTAGGGTAGGACTCAAGGATTTGTATTTCTAATAAGTTTCCAAATGATGCTGTTGCTCCTGAACCGGGACCACACTTTGAGAGCCACAGGGATTACCTATACTGCAGTAATAGCCCTAAATCGCAGTAGCTTACAAAAGACAGAGGTTTATTTCTGGTTTATGCTACATAAACAATGCGATCTCCTGGTGAGCTCTGCTCATAATTGTTACTCAAGGACCTGGGCTTGCTGAGGCTCCACTGTCACATGTGTGTCCATGTTCCCTGTGAACAGGAAAGAGAATGTTGCGAGTCATGCACTGGCTCTTAAAATTTCTGATTGGAAATGCTAACTAAACACTTATTATTTGTAATAAAGTTTTATTGTAATTCTCTTTCTGTTAATCCCACTGGCTGGACATAGGTGACTTTTCGAGAGGGGCATGCTATGTCTGACACCTGCGTTGGGAGGTTAAGAATCAGAATGGCAGGAGGAAACACTGATCTCATCTTTTTACTGACTGTGAAATAATGTCTTCATTTTTTTTTTTTTTCTTTCTGTATCCACTTGAACTGATTATAGTAACTTCAGTGTCTTCCCTCTGTACAAATCCTGCTTCTAGAAACTTTCCAGCCTCAACTTCTGGATCCTATTTCTTCGATTTTGTCTGTTCTGTTGTCAATAAATAGCTAAGAATTATTGATCAGAACATTGTTTTAAGTGTTTTCACCTATATTCTCTTCTTTGATCATCAAATCTTTTAGCATCCCCATTTTATAAATAAAGAAACTGAAGTCCAGAGGTCCTATGACTTTAATCTAATATTTGCCTTCCATCTGCTTCCTTGGACATGATGCTTTGGGCTTTCCCTTGCTTCAGGACCCCGTGAGGTAAGGTTTGTGGACTTCGTGTGTTAAAGCAATGAGCTCACACCAGACACTTCTCTGCCTAGCCTGGCTCCTGGAAAGAAGGCTTAGTCGTGGATGATAAAAATGCTTGCTCCTGTGTGCTTCTCAAGGGCATTGGAGAGCAACAAGATGTTATATGTGCTTTCATGAGAGAACTTTAAACTCTTGAAAAACAAATAGGATGCGAAGAATTATTTTCTTCCATTTTGACTTCATGTTGCTCTTTCTGTGGTGAACTTTTTGTGTTCAATGAAGTAATAATAGCAATAGCATGGGTCAGTTTTTCCTGAATTTCCTTTGCCCTCTTTAAATCTCACATTATAAAGACAGTAAATTACAGTGAGAAGAACACAGGTTTGGGGGCCACATAAACCTGTGGTCAAGTCTCTGCTCCATCACTCAACTAACTGCAGGGCTTTGAGGAAGACACTCTATCTCTCTAGAGCTAATTCTTATTTGTGCAATGAGAACAATAGCAATTACTTCAAGGAAACCCATTTTTGGGTAAAGCATCTTTTTTTCTGGACTGCAAGGGCCTGCAGGAAAATCAAACAGGAAGAGGCTGGACCAGTAAGAGCTTATGCAACTGTAATTAATTAATGAGATATGTGGATCTATTCTTTACAATTTTTTCAGCTTGTTTGTGCAGCCAAAAGATGAGTTCTCAGTCTCCAGAGACTGGGATTAGTAGCATGAAGAATTTGAAGTGATCCTTCTTTTCTAGCATGACTGTTTGCTTTTCATCTTTGTTCAAATAGTCAAGTTGATTTATTTCATAGTTCTAGATTTGTTTTCATAACTTCTGATTATTTGTTTTTCAGTTTACAAGTACATATCATGGTGTCTATGTGCTTTAGCATTCTGTTAGGCACTACTGTGGATACAAGAAAATTAAAAAGTATTGTCCCCATTACTAGAGAGGTTGCAAGCTTATTGAGACAAAGTCAATATTCCTTAACAACTCCAGAAATGTTCAAGATTGTATATACTATATATTGGACACGGGTATAGACACATATCTATAGTGTACAACTGGAATTTTCCTTGCCCTGGATTTTGGGAGGAATTTATCACATGGTAACTCTACAAGGGGCATTGTTATTATCTGGTAGATGATGTATTGGAGTTTATTTTTACAAGATACAGAAGGGATGGATTTCTGTTATGTCACCCCTCAGACACATGCCAGGTGGGTCTTATCAGAAAACTGGATTAAGATAGGGAGGAGTGAGTAATTATCTCTTGCAGAAAATAAACTCTCTAATGTTAAACAAAGACTTTTAAACTTCATTACTTTTGCCAATTCATTCTCCACATTGCTGCCAGTGTAAGTAATCCTTTAAAGTGCAAAACTGATCATGTCATTCATCTGTTTTTCAACTTTCAATGACTTCCATTTCCTTTAAGAGGAAAACCCAAATCCTTGCTATGGCTGAGTAGCCTCCATAGGCTGACTTGCCTTGAACTCTGTGCCCTTTTTCTGGTTAATGGGATCCCGGACATGAGCCACACTGGCCTGGTCTCAGTTCTTCCTCCCCAGCCTCAGGCCTTGGCACCCACTGTTCCCTGTGCTGGAATGCTTTTCCCTACATGTCCCGCTGCCTAGCCAGTACTGTACTTATTTTCACATCTCAGCTAAAAATTCCATGCTGAGTTGTATAGTTTTGAGTAAGTATTTTAAACTTTTTAGGTTTCTGTTTCCTCATCAATTAAAGTGGGATAATAATGCCATCTATCTGATAGGGTGGTTGTTGGGATTAAGGAAGATAATATATGTAAAATTTTCATCACAATGTTGGCATATAGTAAGAATGCAATGTGTTAATTGCTGTTGCTATTATTACTGTCAACAGTATCATAATTATTACTCAGGGAAGTGTTCCCTAATCCCCAAGACAAAGTCAATCCCTCATGCTATGGGTTTTCATGGCACTCTGAATTTCATTCTTCTAAATAGATCCTGTGATTTATAATTACACACTTTTTCATTTTATTGTTTTATTGCCAGTCTCTCCCATCAGATCATAAGCTTCAAGAAGGCAGGACTTTGGCCCACTGCTTTAATCCCCTCCCTTGTGACTATTTCTTGTACACATTCATGCTTCAAAAAACATTTGTTGAATGAATGAATGAAGTGTGAGTCATTGAGGATTCCTTTGTAAGAAGGGATATGAATAAGGAAGATTCATTTTCTAAAAGCCAGCTCTTCAAAAACAGAAGCCCAAAAGGAAGCTTAGAATATCAGAGGATTTGCTTTTCTTTCTGTGGCTGCCACATTTTAAGTACACTCTTTTAGTCTTGAATAACATCTTACTGGGTCAGGAAAAAAACAAACATGTATGCCTATTTTAGGGCTTGAAGTTAGAGATTCTATAGCTCCTGATCTGCTTCATCAGTATTATCTTATCTGAGTTCCAATCTACAGTTCTATATAAGGGAACAATTTGTGGGTCTTCCAATGCAGTCCAGGCATGCAGGAAAAGGAATAATTGAATAGAAGCCCGTTTCAGAGAGCAGGCTAAACTACGTTAGAATCAGGATCAATTTGTGCTGATAGATAAGACTGCATGACAGAATCCTCACCAAGTACAAGGGTGGTTTTTGTTTGTCAAAAGTCTTGTCAAAGTAGACCATGGGAATAGGGCAACATTCATAACTAAGTGAGCACATGAGTGAGAAGTGAGTGGAGAGAAGGATGACTAGGAAGTGTGTCTCCCAAATCTTATCAAATGCAATTCCAGATTTACATTTACAAGAATTTAAATTGAGGTCTAAGCACATTTTTAAAATAATTTTCTCTTGAAAAACCCAGTAATGATAGTTCACTGTTCATCCTTAGGGAAAGATAAAAATATTTCAAGAAATCTTTCTCCACCAACTTCTGGTCTACACAGTAGTTCTTTCAAGTGTCTTTCTTTCTTATCTCCTTTATATCTTCACTCCCTTTTCCTTCATTGAAAAAAAATGATCCACTGACTATTTATATGATACCAGGCATTCTGTTGAGAATGGGATTAAAATGAAAATAAGAAATAATGCTTGATTGCTTTTTAGAAACTTCTGTAATAGGACATTTCTTTTAATCTAATTAGGAACTTCTATTCTAATTAGGAGGCAGCTGAGCAGACAAAAACTTAGTGTCATGTAATATGGAGGTTCATAGGGGATCTGAAGTTTTACAAAGGGTGTGATGTTAGGTTCAACTAGAAAGTACAAATGAGAGGTGGTCAGATGAGGGATGTTTGTGGGAAGGTACTTAAGAAGATGGAGCAGCAAATCCTAAGCATTAATGAAAAGAAATGTTATGCATATTTCACATGGGTTCTGAAATAGATGGAGGCAAGAGCTGAGACTACATCATAGAAGCCTTATCTGTCTTCGTAAGGTTTGTGGTAGGGTTCCTACAGATTAATAGGAAACATCCAAGGATTTTAAGCAAGCAGTCATTGTGTTACCTGGCACATATATGGCCTGACCAGCTAGCAGTCATTCTCTCTCTCTGGAGACTTTCTGCTTAAGAGACCTAGAGTATTTGTATTATATGACCCTATCTCTCTGACCATGGATGGTTGGATAAGCGTCAGGTAGATGTCCTAATTTGACTGGCCCGTTCAAGTTTTCTCTCTTTTTTATTTGCTCTGAGGGCCTCCGAAGTGTAGAGATGGGAATGTTAACTTGATAGCAGTGGAATTCCATAGTCTGTGAAGTAGGTTTGAAAACAGAGAAGGGAAAATGGAGAAGATATCAAGAGAAAAGCAGAAATCTAAGTCAAAGTGAAACTACTTACTTGTTGCTATTCTTGTCATCTTTATATTTTTGTCTTAGATACTTTCAGGCCTTAATGCATTCCTGGTCTTGGGCCCTGTGAAATACCCTGCATCCTTGTATTAGGTTGGGTTTCCCACATACAGACCCTAAGACATGGATTGAGGAGGAAGTGATTGATTTAAGAAGTATCTCAGGATAATGAGAAAGTGAGGTAAGTGGGACGAGAAAGGGAAGGAGGGTATGATATCAAGCAAAACCCGATGAGGCACAACACAGGATCAAGACCTAAGGGGACTTCTAAAGGCAGGGTATTTCTCCTTTTGGAGTTTTCCCAATCAGGGGGGCAAGAGACCTGAGGTGTCTCTACCCTTGCACCTTTCGGTCGTCGATTAAAAATTGCTCCTGGGAGGATCCAAATTCTCAGGAACTTCCAGCTCTCTGTGCTTGTAGCAGAGGGAAACTTCAATGGAGATGCAAGTACTGGCCATTGTGAGTGTGAGCAGTGTGCTAGACAATGGCCTACAGAAGCAGAGGATATAGGCAGAGCACTGACAGCATTGGCTACAATCCTTTAAGTTTTTACTATTATTATTATTTTTTATCTAGCTGTAGTTTATTTTCTATAAACTTCAATCAAAACGTCTAAAATAACAGCATGATATTGTTATGTTGTGTTTTGCATTAGCTTTCTGGGTGCATCGTGAAGAAGGAATTGAAGGGGCATCAAATCTGGAGACAGACTAGTTAGAACCCATTGAAGCAATCTAGTAACTATTTTATTTTATTTTTATTTATTCATTCAACAAATATTTATTAAACATCCCATTGTGTACGAATTGATAGGGATAAAATAAAAAGACAAACAAGATACAGGTATTTTGTCTAATGGAGACAATGGGATATGTTTTCAGATAATTTTAACTGATGTGGTGAGAAATGTGTGCTTTAGGGAAATATCTGAAGGCACTCAACCTGTACCTGAGTGAAAGAGAAGGTTCCCTGGAAAAAGTGATGAAGAAATTGGATCCTGAAGGAGGGGAGGAATAATGATGGCTTAGAAACTACAATACAGATAAAAAGAAGTGAATTCATTCAAAAGACATTAGAGGTAGAAGCGATATGCTAGGGTGATTGTTTGGATTAAGGTATTTCCCACTTGGTTGGATAGAAATATTATTAGCTGAGGCAAAATCTATAAAAAATAGATGTAGGGGTTAAACACTTCAGTTTGTCTTGGCAATGTAAAGTAGGAAATGTTGTGAGACATCCAGCTAGATTAGGATTCTCTTTGGAAGCCTAAGGAAGACATGATTAGGGCATAAAAAGGGAGTTCTAATGTAGAACTGCAGACTTTTAGCCATGACCTGACTTTGAAGGAAAGTTTGGTCAAGAAGACTGACTTAATCAGTCAGGATTAAGAACTTACTGGACATGATCCCAATGCTATTCAGCTTCTTCTTGAATTTAATTTCTCTTAGTGGACCTGTTAAATTAGATTTATATTTAAAGAAAGTCAAGGAGTCAGTGATTATAGCAATTTATTAGGGATGTATCTTTTTTGTTTGTTGAAAGCTGTGCCCCAAATTTCATCATTTGATTTTCCTCTTCATGGTTTTGCCTTAGCCATGTACTATCTATACTCTTTTTCTTTAAATATACTCTCTTCTTGTTCACCCGCTCCAAACAATAATATCCATAAAATCATAGACTTGATGTGATGGTCATATTTTTATAATGTACGATAAAATAAATGTATCATTGTCATGTACCATCATTATCCATGTATCACAAAAAATGTTCTCATATACCAAAGGTGAGATACATACTATATTTTGGGAAAAATGGTTAAAATAATTAAACCTATAAGAGAATTAGACTCTAGGTCTCCCCTAGGTGTGACTAATTACTTAGTTACTTATCCAAAAGCAAAGTTAGATTTTTACCAATGGCAAATATAAGTTGGAGAGCACACATTTAAATTTGGGGTAATTTTTTGGAGAGACCTAGTAATCCCAGAGCTAACATGGCAACCCTGTTCTCTAGGGTTTGCAGAGTTTCTCTGGGGAAAGGCTCAATATTTTCTTAAGAAAAGGATGAAGGTAGAGATTTTGGCAAGGGCTTTCAGCCTCCCCAAAGCACTGTTTTGTTGTTGTGAGGTTTTTTTGTTTGTTTGTTTGTTTTTTGAGTCAAAAGGGAATATAGCAGTTCTGCTTTGATGGCTTGCATTAACTGGACCATATTTGCTAGATTGGCAATTTTATAAAGAATAAAAGAATAAATGATAATTCATTCATAATGAAATATAAAGTGAACTAAAGCAAAAAGAGTTAAAGGTGAAACTTAGGAAAGAGTGAAGTATTCTGAAGTGGGAAAAGAACAAGCAAGACCTGTTGTCAAAACTGAAATATCTGGAAGCTGTTCACAAATGCCTGTGTAACTGTATGATTTCTTCTTGGGGAAGATATTTCTTAGGCTTCTGTCTGAGGTCAGAGAATCTGTATATTGAATACCCGCAGGCCTTCAGGCAGTCCATCTGCAAAACATGAAGCAAATAAAGGAATGCTTGAAGGTGGTCCCCAGTGTCCTTGCCCTGCAGATTGCATGGAGGAGCAGACTGTCAGGAGAGGTGGGTCCTGCTCTGACTTTGAGAGCCTAAACAGTTCATTTAACCACTATGGGACTGGTACCCAGACCTCTTAATCCAGCTACTTCCCCCTTTGGAACAAAGTTAGAAAGTAAATTTAATAAACAAAAGTGCTTCTGCCCATATTAGCCTATG
This sequence comes from Cabassous unicinctus, assembly GCA_029593785.1. NCBI lineage: Eukaryota > Metazoa > Chordata > Mammalia > Cingulata > Chlamyphoridae > Cabassous > Cabassous unicinctus. Next base: position 20,061 of record JAQZBX010004271.1, on the reverse strand, counting down.
AGTCTATATAGAAAGTCTCAATGACAAAGTCAAATAGTATCTGAGGTATAACATGACTCTAACGAGGAAATATATCAAGTTCCTTTCTAGCTTTTCTCCCTGGTTGCCTCTGCTTCTCTCTTCGCTCTTTTATTTATTCCCCAGGTGACCAAGGCTCTGAATTTGCCCTTCACCAAGCTGACCAGCACCCAGTGCCCACTGCAACTCCCTTTCCTAAACCATGCACAGGTCTTATTTCTTTAGAACTCTAATCTTTGCTCTGAAAACAGATAACACTAATGAGCAATTAGGTAGCATTTTACTGTGTACAACAATTAACTTCCACATAAAATTTTCCTTTTTAATTGTAACAAATTCTCTGACAAGGGTTTGATTCTCCACAATTTGAAGATGAGGAAATTGATATTTAGCCAAAATTCACATAGCAAGTTAGTGCTGGCAATGGACTGGACAGTCCTCATCATTTAAAATATCTTCTGGAATAAGGAAGACTACAAATTAAGTAAGATACAAATAACTCAGCTACTTCTCCCCAGTCCAAACCGGAAATTTTAATGGCTAACTTGACTTATATGCTGCCCTTCCAGATAACACTGTTTCCAATGGTGTACCCCAAAGGAACAACTAACGGTGGTTATTTTATTCATTGGAAGGCACTTTAATAACCGATTTGGCCAAATACGCAATCAGTTAGATAACATCTGCCTTTTAAAAATTGCTTTTACTACTCTTTAAGTAGAGCAAAGGAGTAGTGGTCATCCTTTCTGAAATTAGAAAAAATTGTTAATTGAGATATGGTCCCAACATTTTATAGGGTTGTTTGCTAAGCTTAAAAGGGAAATTTTTATGTGGAAGTTAATTCACAAAAAACTCTATATAAATGTTTAAATCTATTATAAAAGCAGGTCCTGGAAGTAAATACTGAAACTGGAGTTAATATTTGAAAAAGAAAAACATTAGGGACTTTCTAGAATAACCCTAGCATTGTGTTGTAATTAAATGTAGCCCATATTGACATGTCTCTTATTTCCTTAGAATTCCCCAAACCCTTCAAGAGGTTTCCGGCTGTTTTGTAGGCTTCTGAACACTTTCAAAATACTGCTCCTAAATAACTACATTGTTTGGAAATGATAAGCTGGATTCGCTTGCCATTTTATGCTCCCCTCATTCAACTCTCTTCTCAACATATTGGTGAAGTGGAAATCTACTATTTTGCCTATTCAGCATCCTTTTCATTTTTCTGGGAACAACAACTTTCTTCTTGTGGAGAGCTGCTCTTCACCTATTTCATTTATCTACTAGTGTGTGCGGCCAATCTCGGTGCTGGCACTGAGTACTTAAGAATCTGCTATAGTTAGTTGGCCCAGGGGTTGGAATGTGACTTAATCTATACTTCCCAGAGACCCTTCCTAGGATTTAAAAACTGGGTGTGAGAAAAAAAATATTCAGGTACTATTTGGCGATCAAAGGCATGTGAAATGTTGGACATACCTGCTGTCTGTTTCCAGAGTCATGCTGGAAATCAGAGCCAAGAGATACCAGAGAGCCCCTTCAGCTGCGATTATACAAAGTCCTTTTCTGCCTCAGTTAATTTGAGGAGTTGGTTTCCATTTACTTACAACCCCTCACCTCCCATAATATCCGCCCCCCCCAAATATAGTCATCAAAGGACTACTACCTTCTGGAGGTGGGTGCATGCCATTATGAAGACTGTCTTTATGATCCTGACCCAAGGAATTGTTCTAGGAAAAATAGATTTTACAAAGAGTCAAACAAACTGGGTTTTCTGTATTTGTCCCTAATTCACAGATTTTGGTCTCATGAGGCTAATGAGTCCAAAATGAAAGGGTATGTATTTAAATTTTTATGTTACCTGTCACTTGACAGATCACATAATAAATCAAGTAATTTATTTATTTTCTCTTTGACTCAGTGTTCATGTTGTTAAAATAGGGGTAAACAATGTTTGTTGAGTCCAGAGACATTACTCAATTTAAGTATTATCAATGCTTTCTAAATTAACACAATTCTTTTTCCACCTCAGTTTTGAAATACATGATTTTAAAAATGTCGTGTAGTACAGTGCTTTCTGAAAAAGATATATCATTTAGATTTATGTTTACATTTTAAAAGAATATAATTATATCAAAATTATATGACTGAGGATTAGAAAGAGTTGTTAGAAATGAAAGAGCAGCTTAATAAGATTTAAAAAATGAACTTTTTTAGGGTACAAATAATAAATTTGCAGATAAGTAAACTGTCATCAAATTAGCACACCTATGTTTCCCTTAATTAAAAGATTAAGAAATATAATATTACCAGCACCAGAGAAGTTCTAAATTCTCCCTTCTCATTTATTAGCCTTTCCTTTCTAATAATAACCACATCTTATCCTCTGGCACCATCGATCAGCACTATCTGTTTTTCAACTTTGTATAAATGGAATGATATAGTTCATACTCTTTTTTCCTGGTATCATTTGCTTAAATTTATCTTTGAGAGTTTCATTCATACATGGTGGTAGTTTGTTAATTCTCATTTCTGCATAGAATTTCATCTCGTGAAAATATCACATTTTTTGTCCATTATTCTGTTCATGGACATTTTTCTAGTTTCCAAGTTTTAACTATTATAAACAGTATTTCCATAAGCATTTTAGTGCATGAATTTTGACAAATTTATGAACAGTTCTGTTTGAGACATGCCTTAAATCATCTGCAGTATATGTGTTCCATTGCTTTGCATCCTGGACAATGCTTGGTAATGTCATTCTTTTAAATTTTATAAATTTTAAATTATATAACTAAGATTTATATAATGGTTTACCATAATTTATTTTCATAATTAATTTATTTGCATTTCCTTGATGAATAATGATGTTGACCTCATTTTCATAAATTTATTGGTCATTCTTTAAATAGCCTGTTCAAGTCTTTAATTCGTTTTTCTTTTTCTTATTGATTTTCAGGGGCTATCTGTCTTTGTGCTTTTGTATCTATTGTGTGTGTGTGTGTGTGTGTGTGTGTGTGTGTATAAATGAGTCCTTTTAAATATGTTCCCCCACTCTGTGGTTTGTCTTTTCATGTTTAATATTTTCTTTTGATGAAGTAAAGTTATCAGATGTAGTGTACTCTAATTTATCATTCTTTCCTTCATTTTTCCTGTTTAAGAAATATTTGCTTAACATAAGATGTGATAGATATTTTGTTATATCTTCTCAAAGCTTTATTCTTTTAACCTTTAAATATAGATCTGCAGAATTGACTTTTTTTTTTTTACATGTGAGGCAAAGGTTAATTTCCCCCCCATATGTCTATCCAATTTATTCAACACCATTTACTGAAAACGTTTATTCCTATACTGTACTGTAGTATCATGAAGCAAATGTCTATATATATGTGGTTTTATTCTTGATTTTATTTTATTTCATTAGTGTACTTGTCTATATTTGCACAAATCCTATGCACTCAATTATTATAGCTGTATAAAAAGACTTGATATCTGATATTGTAAATCCTTGAACTTTGTCCTTCTTCAGTACTGTCTTGGCTATTCTTGGCTACAAGTTTTTATGTAAAATATTAGAATTAGTTTATTAATTTTAACAGCAATAAAATATGCTGGACTTTTGATTGGGACTACATTGAGACTTTGGATTTAGTTGCGGGAAATTGACATATTTTATAATATTGAATCTTCTAATCCATGAATATTTTATAGCCCTCTTTTTATTTATATATCTAAATTAATTTCAATAGTGAGTTTTAGTTTCCAGTATAGATGCCTTACACAGCTTTTGTTTGGTGTGTTATTATGTAGTTGATTTGTATGTAATGCTATTGCAATTGGTATACTTTTTACATTTAATTTTTTTTCTAATTCTTTGATGTTAAAGTATGTAGAATAATGAAGTTGATATATAAAAATTGGTTGTTTATATGTTGTATATATTAGCTGTAATGTGTTTCCTATATTTCTCTTTTGTTTAAGTTTGGTGTTATTTCTTTCTGATAGGTTTAGTAGAATATTCCAGTGCACCTATCTGGGTCCGGAATCTTCTTTGTGGTAAGATTCTTAATTATAGATTCAACTCTTAAACAAATACAAACTTACTCAATTTTTCTAGTTATTGTTTCATCAATTTTGTTAAGTTATGTTTTTCTAGGAATTTATCTGCTTCATCTAAATATTCAAATGTATTGCCATAAATTATTTATTAGGTCATCTTATTTTATTTTTAGTGTCTAAAATCTTAAGTTATGTCCCTCTTTTATTCCTGACATTAGTAATTTATAATTTCTCCCTTTTATTTATGATCTGTACTTCAAGGAGATTATAAATTGTATCAGTGTTCTTAGGGATCAATTTTTTTCTCTATTGTAAGTTTGTTTTCTATTTTCATTAATTTTGGCTCTTTGTTTGTTTGCTTTGGCTTTATTTGGGTTTAATTAATTATGTTGTTTTTCTAATTTCATAAGATAGATAATTAGATAGTTGATTTTCAGCCTTTGTGCTTTTCTGAAATATGAATTTAAGACATTTCCTTGATTGTATGACTTTAGGTGTTTTCTGTTGTTTTTTACTTTTTTCCTAAATTTCTGGGCTTTTATCTGGGGTCTTTTAAATTCTAGCTGAAGGAAATTTTTTAGAATTTCTTTTAGTATAGATTGCTAGCAACTAATTCTTTCTTGACTAACAATCTTTATATTAACCTTACTTTTGAAGAATATTTTCCCTGGGTATAAGATTTTAGATTAGTAGTTATTTTCTGTCAACACTTTAAAGATATTAAGAAGTCATTTTAGTGTTTTCTGACTTGCATTGTTTCTGTTGAGAAGTCAGATGTCAGTGGTATTGTTTCTCCTGGGAAAGTAACATTACCCTTCCTCCCCCACACTTTGACTGCTTTGAAGATATTTTCATTTTATTTTTCAAAACCTATTCTGATGTGCCTAAGTATAATTTTCTGGGTAGTAATGTTGTTGGGAGTTTATAGGGTTTTTGAAGTAGGGGTTGATGTATTTTATTAATTTTGGAAAATTCTTGGCCAGATCCCTTCAAAAACTTTTTTGACCAGGGATTCTGTAGCTTAGCCAGGATTGAGAAGAACTGACTTGGAGAGACTGGAGATCAGGACCCTGGTTGCAGAAAGAAACCTCCCAGAACAGATCGACCTGACAGAGGATGTTCAGTAAGAGAAAAGACTGAAAAGGGGGCAAAAAGAATATTTGCGGAAATAATGGTACAGATAAAAATGTGTACAGATAAGCAGAAACTGAAATAATTCATCAGCAAGAGACCTGGTCTACAAGAATTACTAAAAGGAATTCTTCAGGTTGAAAACAAAAAACAAAAAACAAAACAAAACAAAACAAAACTGGCTTGGAGTAGAGTGAAGACATGAAGATCATCAGTAAGGATAACTAAAAGGGTAAGTACAAATTCCAATAGTACTGTATCTTCTATATACAAGTCTACTCTTTATTCATATAAGAATCAGAATACAATTGAACAAGAAAAGGGTATAATTCTTGATAACAGAAGTGTACAATATAAAGTGGTAAAGTGGGGGAAAAACAAAATAAAGAGGGGAAACAGAGGGATATGGGCACAGAGAACATGTATACTATTAAAGCTAAGATGGTATCTTTTCAAATTAGGTTATTGATGTAGATTGTGTAATAGAAACTCAGGGTAATCACTAAGAAATTATTTTTAAAATATTCTGAAACATAAATGAGAAAAGAATAAATCAGATACATCAAACTATACAGAAAAAAAATGTTTGCAATAATGGAAAAGAGAGACAAAATAAAGATGTGACACATAAAAACCAAAGGACAAAATGGGTAAATAAGTACTGTCTTTATAGTAATAATGTTGAATGTCAAGGGATTAAACTTCCCAGTCAAAAGATACATATTGGAATAATGGATAAAAAAAGCATGATACAGCAATATGTTGTTTACAAGGGATTCGCCTTATACCCAAAGACACAAATAGGTTGAAGGCAAAAGGGTGGAAAAAGATATTCCATGTAAATAGTAACCAAAAAAAGAGCTGGGGTAGCTAAACTAATACCAGACAAAATAGCTTTAAGTCAAAGCTGTTATAAGAGACAAAGAAGGACACTATATATTAGTAAAAGGGGCAATCCACCATGAAGAAATAGCAATCATAAATATTTATGCACCTAACCATGGTGCCCCAAAATACATGAGGCAAACAGTATGAAACTGAAGGGAGAAATAGACAACTCTACAATAATTGTTAGAGAATTCAATATACCACTTTCATCAATAGATAGATGGAAGATCAATTAGGAAACAAAGAACTTGAATAATATGATAAAGGAACTAGACCTAAGAGACATGTACAGAACAATGTGTCCCCAAACAGCAAGATATACATTCTTCTCAAGTGGAAATGGATCACTCTCCACTTGATCACATACTGGGTCACAAAACAAGTTTCAATAAATTTAGAAAGATTGAAATCATATAAAGCATATTCTCTGACCATAATGGAATTAAACTGGAAATCAATAACAAGCAGAAAATTGGAAAATCAACAAATATATGAAAGTTAAATAACACTTTCTTAAACAATTAGTAGGTCAAAGAAGAAATTGCAAGAGAAATTAGTAAGTATCTTGATATGAATGAAAAGAAAAACATAATTTATTAAGTTATTAGGATGCAGCAAAAGCAGTGCTCAGAGGGAAATTGATAGCCCTAAACACCTAAATTTTTAAAAAAGAAAACTAAAATCAAAGATCTAAATCCACAGCTGGAGGAACTAGAAAATGAACAGCAAACTAACTCCAAAGCAAGCAGAGGGAAATAAATAACAAAGATTAGAGCAGAAATAAATAAAATTGAGAATAATAATAATAATAATAATAAACCAAGAGAGAGTATTAACAAAACCAAAAGTTGGTTCTTTAAAAAGATCAATAAAATTGACAAACCCTTAGCTAAACTGACAAAGAAAAAAGAGAGAAGAAACAAATAATAAAATTAGAAATGACAGTGTGGACATTACTACTGACCAATGGAAATAAAAAGGATCATAAGAGGATACTATGAACAACTGTATGCCAACAAATTAGGCAACCTAGATGAAATGGACAAACACCTAGAAATACATGAATAGCCTACACTGACTCTAGAAAAAAACAGAAGACCTCAACAGGCCAATTACTTGTAAAGAGATTGAATGAGTCATCAAAAATCTCCCAATAAAGAAAAGCCCAGGACCAGATGACTTCAAAGGTGAATTCTATCAATCATTCCAAGAATTAATACAAATCCTGCTCAATCTCTTCAAAAAAAAATTGAAGAGGAGGGAACACTGCCAAACTCATTCTATGAGGCCAACATCACACTAATATCATAGCTAGATAAAGATACAAGAAAGGAAAATTACAGAACAATTTCTCTTATGAATATAGATGCAAAACTCCTCAACAAAATACCTGCAATTTGAATCCAACAGCACACTAAAAGAATTATACACCATGATCAAGTGAGTTTTATCCTGGGTATACAAGGGTAGTTCAACATAAGAAAATCAATTAATGTAATGCACCACATCAGCAAAATGAAAGGAAAATAAACACACAGTCATTTCAACTGATTCAGAGAAGGCATTTGACATAATTCAGCATCCTTTCTTTATTAAAACACTTAAATAAGATTAGAAGAAAATTCCCCAAACATGATAAATGGCATATATGAAAAACCCACAGCTAACACCCTGCTCATTGGTGAAAGACTGAAAGCTTTATCTCTAAGATCTGGAACAAGACAAGGATGCCCATGGGCACCACTGTTATTCAAAATTGTACTGCAATTTCTAGCCAGAGCTATTAGGCAAAAACAAAACAAAACAAAACAACAGCAACAACAAAAAAAACAAAAAACAATCCAAAAGAATAGGAAGAAGTAAAATTTTCACTATTTGCTGATGAGATGATCCTATATATAGAAAGTTCAAAAAAAAAATCAACAACAAGCCTACTAGAACTAATAAACAAAGTTCAGGAAAGTGATGGGGTACAAGATCAACATGCAAAAATCAGCAGTGTTTCTATATGCTAGTAATGAGCAGGCTATGGAGGAAATGAAGTAAAAAATTGTATTTACAAAAGGAACTAAAAGAATAAAATATCTAGAAATAAATTTAACCAAGTATGTAAAGGACTTGTACAGAGCAAACTATAAAGCATTGCCAAAAGAAATCAAAGAAGGGAAATGGATGTGGCTCAAGTGATTGGGCTCCCACCTTCCATATAGGAGGTCCAAGTTTCAATTCCCGGGGCCTCCTGGTGAAAGGCAAGCTGGCCCGCATGGAGAGCTGGCCCATGTGGAGTGCTGGCCCATGCAGGAGTGCTGGCCCATGCGGAGAGCTGGTGCAGCAAGATGACACAACAAAAAGATACCCAGAGGAGAGACAATAAGAGATGCAGCAGACCAGGGAGCTGAGGTGGCGCAAGAGCTTGAGCGCCTCTCTCCCACTCTGGAAGGTCCCAGGCGGTTCCCAATGCTGCCTAAAGAAAAGACAAGCAGACACAGAAGAACAAACAGAGAGCAGACAGTGAGCGCAAAACAACAGAATGGGGGCAATAAATAAATCTTTAAAAAAAAAATCAAAGAAGACATAAATAAAAGGAAGGGCAATCAGTGTTCAGGGACAGGAAGACTATAAATATCATTAAATTGTCAATTCTATGCAAAATGGTTTTGCAGATTCAACACAATCCCAATCAAAATTTCATCAGCCTATTTTGCAAAAATAGAAAAGCTCAAATTTATTTAGAAGGGTAAGGGGCTCCAAATAGCCAAAAACATCTTGAAAAAGAACGAAGTTGGAGGACTCACATACCCTGACATTAAAGCACAGCACAAAGCTACAAGGTGTCAAAATAGATATATCAATCAATGGAATTGAATTGAGAGTTAGGAATAGACCCTCACACCTATGGCCAATTGATTTTTGAAATGGCAGTCAAGTCCATTCATTTGGGAAAGAATATTCTCTTTAACAAATGATGCTGGGAGAACTGGATATCCGTATGCAAAAGAATGAAAGAGGACTCCTATTCACACCACATACAAAAGTTAACTCAAAATGGATCAAAGACCTAAATATAAGAGCCAGTACTATAGAACTCCTAGAAGAAAAGCATCTTTAAGCTCTTGTGGTGGGCAATGGTTTCTCAGACTGTTTACCCAAAGCACAAACAATGAAAGAAGAAATAGATAAATGGGACCTCTTCAAAATTAAAAACTTTTTTGCATCAAAGGACTTTTCCATGAAAATGAAAACACAACCTACTCAATGGGAGAAAATATTTGGGAACAACATATCTGGTAAAGGTTTAATATCCAGAATATATAAAGAAATTCTACAACTCAACAATAAAAAGCCAAACAACCCAATTTAAAAAATGGGCAAATGACTTGAATAGATATTTCTCAATGGAGGATATACAAATGACTAAGAAGAACATGAAAAGATTTTCAACATCACTAGCTATTAGAGAAATACAAATCGAAACCACAATGATATATCACTTCACATCCACTAGAATGGCTACTATTAAAAAAATAGAAAAGTGCAAGTGTTGGAGAGGATGTGGAGAAACAGAAACACTCATTCATTGCTTGTGGGAATGTAAAATCTTGCAGCTGCTGTGGAAGATAGTTTGTCAATTTCTCTAGAAGCTAACTATAGTATTACCTTATGACCCAGCATTCCACTACTACGTATATACCCAGAAGAATTTAAAGCAGGACTTGAACAGATATTTGCACACCAATGTTTGTAGTGGCATTATTCACAATTGCTAAAAGATGGAAGCAACCCAAGTGTCCATGAACAAATGAATGGATAAACAAAATGTGGTATATACATACAATGGAATATTATTCAGCTGTAAAAAGTAATGAAGTGCTGATGCATGTGACAATTTGGATGAACCTTGAGGACATTATGTGAAATAAATCAGACACAAAAGGACAAATATTATATGACCTCACTTTATCTACTAATTAGAATAAGCAAACTCATAGAGTTCAAATCTAGAAAATAGATTACCAGGGAATAGAGTGGGGGTAGAGAATGGGAGCTGAGGCTTAGTTTATACAGAATTTCTATATTGGTTGATTGTAAAGATATGGCAATTGATGGTGGTGATGGTAGCACATTATTGTGAGTGTAATTAACAGCACTGAATTATGTATGTGAATGTGGTTGAAAGCAGAACTTTTGGGTCATGTATGTTACTAGGATGAAAGCTAGATGATGAAACATAGTCCTGCATAGTACAGTGAACCTTGTTGTGGAAAATGGGCTAGGGTTAATAGTACAAGTATAAGAATGTTCTTTCATGAATTATAGCAAATACATGACACTAATACAAGGTGTTAATAATGGGATGGTATATGAGGAAAAATATACCTAATGTAAACTATGGGCTATAGTTTAAAAAAAAAAAAGAAAAAAAAGAACAACTTTTTTTTCTACCTCTCTTCTCTTCCTGGAAATATAGTCACAGATGTGTCAAGTCATACATAGGAGTTACACTTTTCAGTTTACTATGTTGTTTGTTCTGCTGTGTCCAATTTGCTATTCAACACATTTATGGAGTTCTTAATCAGTAATTGTGATTTTCAGTTCTAGAATTGTATTTTAATCTTTTTTTTTTTCATAGATTTCAGTTCTCCAAGGAAATTCTCTGTCTTGTCACCTATTTCTTATATACATTCATCACAATTATTTAAATTCCATGTTCTAGCATCTTCAATATCTGCCTCATTTTATCTTCTTTTTCTTCTAGTTTTCATTCCTTTATTCTGCTTCTGGCATGCCTGGCAATTTGTACTTGAATGGTATTTTAATATGAATGAAATTTGTAGAGATATTTTGAGGCTCTGGCTGGATGGTACCTTCTTCCAGAGAGGTTTTTCTTTTACTTTCTGCCCGGGAATAGAAACAAGGGTGTATATCCTTAATACTGATTTGGATTAAACTGATTTGAATGAGGCTGAGTTTCTATATTTGGGGAGGCATGGTTTGTTTCCTATTTACCCTTTTTCCAAAGATAAGGCCTTGTTTGGAGTTCTAAGTGGAAGCTTTGATTTTCACCAAGGCCTCTGTTATGGACTGAATCATGTCCTCCACAAAGACAGGCTCAAGTCCTAACCCTCAGTCATGTGGATGTGAACTCATTTGTAAATAGGATCTTCAAAGATCCTATTAGAATGAGGCCAAACTGAATCAGTGTGGGACTTAGTCCAATATAACTGGAGTCCTTATAAGCAGAGAAAATTTGGATACAATAGTAGGATTAGGAGGAGACAGATGGACATGTGGTGGAGGCAGAGATGGAGTTATGTATTGCTGGCAAGCCACCACCAGAATGTCACAAACTTTGGACAAAGTGTGGCCTGCCAATAGCTTGATTTAAACTTCTAGTCTCCAAAACTGTGAAGCAATAAATTCCTGTTGTTTAAGCCAACTAGTCTGTGGTATTTGTTTTAGCAGCCTGGCAAACTAAGAGAGTCTCTCTTGGAGGGCCCTACGCTTTATTATTTTGTCTCCCTAGTCCTATGGAACTGCCAAAACCCTGGTGTTGCTTCCAAAACTCTTAACTTCCACTATACTAAGCTTCTAAGCTTCTAGCACTGCCCTACTTATAAAATGGCAAATCCTTTGAACAGACAAGCAGCATAGGATTTTGGACTCCCTCAGTGTGGTTCCCTTCTTTCCATAATGATGACTTCTCAAGACTTGGCTGCCTGATAACTCTCTGACATCTTCAAACAGATGTTTTTTTTTTTTCATATTTTGCACAGCTTTCTACTTGTTCTTCATGGAATGAAACACCAAGGTATGATATAATCCACTCTGACATTACTAGAAGCATAAATATAACAAGATCTAGATTTCAGAAAAAAAGGCCTTTTTTACTGCTATAATATTCTATTTTCTCACTCCATCCCAATGATGTAAAGATGTCTTTCGTATACAATGTTATTATTCACTGAAGCTTATTTTGGAAGTGTTGTTTTTATATCCTTGTTTAATTGTGGAAATAAAATTTATTCTATTTATTATTATGATGGGTTTTAAGACACTCACTTAAACTCTCCTACAGAGAGCAACAGCATCCTTGAAAACTGCTTCAAGAACACTCAGTGTATCTATCTGTACATGTGTTTGTTTATAATAACAGCCAAAATAGAAGGAAGATGACTTCCTCTTTCCTTCTACCATTTAAATATCATGTGAGTGCATTTCATGGTCATACATCCAGGTCACTGGCTGCAAAGGAGTTGGGAAATATAGTTTGTGTATATACATATACACATTACATATATATATAATCTTATATATGTATATAAGATTAATAGGACTATTAAGAGAAGCAACAGGGTTCTTGGATAGAACTTTATATATATATATCTTAAGTAAAAACTTCAGTAAACTCAAATGCCATCATAAAATGCCTTCTTAAAGGTTTGTGTAAAGTCAGGTACATATTCTTTCACTTTATCATTTATTTCCATATCCAACAAAGTTACACATCAACAAGACTGAACCTGGGGAAAAGTGTAAAGTGGATGGATTTTCTTCAACTATCTCATACCACCTTGTTAGTTGCTCTTTTTAAACTACTCCTACTACATTCCACTTGGCTGTCTTCTGTATCTATTCCCTCAAAACCTGTTCTTTACTAGCTGTAATATTGGAAATTATCTGGTAATTTATTTATTTATTTAAAGATTTATTTTATTTACTTATTTCTTCCCCCTCCCCCCTCATTGTTTTGCACTTGCTGTCTGCTCTTCTATGTCTGCTTGTCTTCTTTTTCGGCAGCACCAGGAACCGATCTTGAGACCTTCTGGAGTGGGAAAGAGGCACTCAATTTCTTGCGCCACCTCAGTTCCCTGGTCTGCTGTGTCTCTTATTGTCTCTCCTCTGTGTATCTTTTTGTTGCGTCATCTTGCTGCACCAGCTGTCTGTGTGGACCAGCACTCTGTGTGGGCCAGCTCTCTGCTCAGGCCAGCTTGTCTTTCACCAGGAGGCCCCAGGAATCAAACCCTGGACATCCTATATGGTAGACAGGAGCCCAATCGCTTGAGCCACATCTGTTTCCCTGATCTGATAATTTAATTCTTCTTAAATTATAAATGAATTAAACAATTAAATATGGAATACCTCACACACTTGAAATTTAAAAGAAGAGTTCATAGGTCAAATAAAAAAAGAACAATATCAACAATAAAGGGATGTAGATTCAGGAGCTACAAGTTTATAGTTTGATTTTCTACATGTTAACTTTTTGACCATTAGTAAGTCACACTCTGAATTCTAGTTTCTTCTTCCATCAAATGAAGGTAATGAAACCAATCTTGTAGGGCTATTTGAGTAATACCAAACGATCTATGTGATTTTCCACACAGGACCTATCAAATACCAGGTAGTTCATAAATATCACTGCATTCACTATTGATTCCATGAATGTATAGGAATAGAATTCTAAGGATAACAGCTCAGGTGTTACTTGTAAGCAGCAGAGAAGAATATTTTGTATTTTTAATCTTATGAGAAGGACTGGCTAGAGGCATTGGTGGGAGAGTAAATAATCTTTGGGAAGTGCCCCTAGATCTTGTTCTCTAGTTCTATATTTATGTCCATTTAAATTATGTAACTAAGGACCCTATCTAGTTCAGAAATCTTTTACATCTCATGCTTATTTATGTCCTAAAATTGTTTCTCATGGAAGAAAAAACTGTGGGATGTGAGGAGAGTATAATAGCATTCCCAAAGATTGTTTATGGATAGCTATCCAGTTTGGTTATTCCCATGCTTGCTAATCTCTACAGTGCATCATTCTGACCAGCAATGAATCTGGGTGCTGCAGAACACAGCTGATGAATACACTGCCTAAGCGTCTCTGTTGCTGAGCTCAGCCAAAAAGCTGCACATGAGTCTAAACAGATGTTTCTGTTGTTTAAGCCGATGAAGTTTATAGAGTGCATGTTTATCTTTCCAAAGAGAATGTGGAGAGTTCATTCAGTCTTGATATTCAATCTTTCCAGAGGTTGCACTGCCTAGTAAAGTTGGAACAGAAACTGGATAAGCACATGAAGTCATTTGGGGGCTGTTAGAGAAGATAGTTCTTTACTACTTGATAGAAAGAAATAAGACACATGGAAGTTGCCTAAAAATGGTTACTCTTTTAAAAGATAGGTCTTGGACAATAGTTAGCATTTTAATAAATTTAATGAATCTTCAGTAAAACTGATACTTAAAAAAGTACTTAGAAGGTATATTATTCAGCCCAAGGGGTGCTGATGCAAAGTACCAGAGATCTGTTGGCTTTTATAAAGGGTATTATTTGGGGTAGAAGCTTACAGTTATCAGGCCATAAAGTGTAAGTTACTTCCTTTACCAAAGTCTGTTACCACATGTTGGAGCAAGATGGCTGCTGAGGTTCAGCCTCCCTCTTCCTCTTAAGGCTCCATGGTCCCAGCTTCTTCCAATATCAGCTGCAGGCTGGGATAAGTCTCGTCTCTCTCCCGGGGCTTGTTTCTTTCTGGGCTCAGGTGCTCTGGTTTCTCCACAAGGTCAGCTGTAGACTGTCAGGCAAACGGCTCATCTCTCCTCCCAGGGCCTCTGCCTTATGACCAAGCTCCTCTGTGTGCTTACTTTCTGGGCTCCAGCTCAAAAACTCCAGCCCTCTTCTCTGCCTGTGTAGTTTTCTCTGTGAGTCCCCACCCACCAAAGGGCAGGGACTCAACATCCTACTGACGTGGTCCAGTCAAAACCCTAATCATAATTTAATCATCCCAGGTACAGAACAGTTTACAAACATAATCTAATATCTATTTTTGGAATTCAAAACAATATCAAACTGCCACAGAAGATCTCTGTGCTTGATTTAAGGCCCTACTGTCACTTTCTTGAAATACTTAGTTTTCAAACAAGGGGCCCCACATGTTTCTTGTGTACTGGTCCCCACAACAGACAATTCTGCTAGGTACACTATCTCACCCTGCACTATCTTGTCCAACTTTAGGAAGTAAAACAAACTCATATTCTTGGAGAGGTAGAAAGACTTGATGGTGTCTGGGGATGAACTGCAGATCCAATGGTGAGCAGTGAATGTTGAGGAGTGGCAGAGTCCTGTCCTACCAATAAAAGTGTCCATGGAATGCTGGCAGTGCTGGCAACAATAGCCAGTGTCCAGTGGCAGCAGCATCAGAGGCAGCTATCTAATCAAGCCATTCCCAGGTGGGATTTTCATTGTACTTTGACTCACTAGCTGCAGCATATATTTTCTGCAGCCTATGATTCTGTGGGCTACCAATACTCATTTAATATATTCCTTTTCTACTTAAGTCATTCAGAATCTTGTTATGTTACTTTCAACCAAGAACCTTGATGAGTATGGGTACTATGTGCAGACTTGGGGTTAGTTAAGGGAAAAAAGTATTTCAAGGAAGCTCATATGAGCTGCATCTTAAATAATAAGTTTGAATTAACCAGAGAATAGAGTAGGGGGATGGCATCCCAGCCTGATGTACAAAGGCATGGAGGCTGAAGGATAGCAGGATCTTCCCTTAGGTAGTATTTGTGGAGGATTTGGGGATCCTGGAGCTGACATTGGTGATTTGGGAGACATGGAATTAATGAGATATAAAGGAACCAGGCAGGAACAGGATGAGCAAATATCCATAGGCAGTGGGAGCCATTGAGAGTGTGCTGTGAAGAGATTTATGCCTTAGAAAGATCCTTCTAAGAGTGGTAAGGAGACTGATATGCAGGGATATTGATAGAGAAGAGATATATAAAGATAGTGATGTAGTCCAGTAGACAATATGAATTAAAAGTCATGACAGTGGGGATGGCAACATAGATTGATGAACATCTTAATGTGGGAAGTGGGGTGGGCGGGGATCGGAGACATTGCAAGGATAGATGATGGTGTCCTTGTTCTCTGAGAAGGAGTTAATTTCTCAAACTCAGCTCTATTGGGGTAATAGAAGGTGGAGTAGGTTCGGGGTGGTGAGAGAGGAGTCTGCTTTTATGCCTTCTACATTTGTCATTCCTGTAGGACATCTACTTGGAGATATTCAAAGTGCAATTTGAAGTAGGGGTCTGGAGCTCAGGTGAATGGTCTGAGCTGTAGATACAGATTTGAGAATAGATAAGTATACTTGTGACAATTGAGCAGCAGGTTAGGGCTAGATCACCCAGAAGGAGTTTAAGGAAAACAGAAGGCCAGCAACAGACACCTGGAGACCCCACCATTCACAGCTGTGGATATCGAGCTTATCAGAGACCTAAAAGTACATAATGAGAGGCTTCTTTCTCCCCTTCCTCTGTGCCCCTTAACAAATGTACACTTGCACAACCATTCCAATGATAATTATTAGACAACAGAGGAAAATGAAACAAATTGCTTCAGGGACCTACAGACAGATTGAAGCTACAAATAGAGTTTGGTAAGTGGCTATGGAGAAAGATTGCTATCTCTTAAGTAACAAAGTTACAATATTATTAAGCATACTTTTTTATATCTTCACCCTGGAAAGAATATTGGAAGAAAAGTTGTGAGAGCACCTCTTAAAATTTTTCAAAGTATATTCTCCATTTTCTGGACAAAGTTTGTGTAATACTGCCTGAAGTTACAACTTTACATACATCTATCACTTAATATTGTTAAGGTAAATAGTTAAAATAAAATAAAATTTTCCAGAGAGGGGAGGACTTGTAGCTCAGTGGTTGAGCTCCTGTTTCCCATGTACGAAGTTCCGGTTTCAATACCCGGTACCTCCTAAAAAATAAAAAAATAAAAAAATAAAAAAATTTTCAGAGAAAGGAACTCTTGGGTAATAGGCTCAAAAGAAACTTTGCCTCAGAAACTAAGGCCACTAATTTACTTGACAAAAACTAACCTTTAACCAACATTGTGAGTAAAAAGCCCCATTTCTCATTGACTGAATGGATCTTTTATTTTATTGTCCTTTTAAAAATCACATAGGTCATACACGAATATGTTATTGTTGTAAAAGATTCAAACCACACAGAAATATTTAGGAAAAAAAACCATGAATGTCCCTCTTTTCCCATCTGCTACTCCTTCCACTTTCCCCAAATGTAACAATCATCAACTGTTTGGTGTTCATCCATCTAGTCGCCTTGTGTTAGACACTGAGTGGACACCAGTGAATGTGAAACATTGTTCTGCAACTTTTTTCCCTTTCTATATCTTGGAGATATGAAAAAAAATCTGTAGCACCACATCAACAAAAAAGTTTTTCTTTCAGTAATGCAAGAGTGAGCTAATATAATTAAATCAATCTAACATTTATCACTGAGAATGACAATGACTACACCCCTGATAACTCAGCTAGCTGACAAAGTCTTTGGAAGAGAACCCATCTGCAGAATGAATTTGGTGAAAAGCATTTTGAGTTTTAAAGTCTCAATTCTTAGATTTGATAAGTGCAGAGACAAAATACTGTCCTTCATCTCATAGCAACAAGAGGTCATGAGAATGACAATATTCTATTTTGCTAAAATTATCTCTTCATTATATATCAGACATGTTTAGAGATTCAGGTACCAGAATTAAATTGCCTGAAAAGAAAATTCAGGAAGCAAAGTGAAACAATCATTTTCTTTGTAGTGAAAGATACTCAGCCATTGTCTTATTCCTGTCATTTCCATGCATTATCCTCATGGGGAAAGGCCTGAGAATATTTCCTAATGAGGAATTAACTTAGCTGAGGAGGAGACAATGACATTGATCTGGCAATTTGTTTGCTCTGTAATTCCAGTTCAGCCCGTATATGACAGCAGTGATGTAAAGAAGAGCATCTACAGTGAAGCAAACTCTAGTAATGCAATAGGGGTGTCTTCTGCAAGAATGTTAAAATCAAGCCTTTTTTTTTTCCACCACCAATTTTCATCTCCAAGCTAACACCGTCCTAACAACATTGCTCATCATCTTGATACAAGCATGGGGTATTTTCATGTTATCACAGAAAATTACTCTGTTTATTCCACATAGAGTGATGCTTTCCTAAATTAAAATAACAAAGTCTATTTTATTCTTCACTAATGGTCATTTATTAGGTGAACCCCATCATTAAATGTGCCACTTCTTTCTAAATAAAATCTCTCTCTGCTTCTCATTTTCAATTTATTACTAGCCTAGTCTTTCACCCAGACTCTGTTACTCACCTCGTTGGACAGCAGTAGGTGTGGCCTACGGAATCAGAAGGGGTCTTCATCCTGTTACTAGAGGCCCATAAGAGAAAGCCATGGGGGGAGGCCAGAAGCAGGGACTCAGCTGGAAGACAAAGGAGAGGACATTGCCATGTGATAGGAAAGCCAAGGTACTCAAGGATTGCCAGCCAGCCAGAACACTACCAGCCCTGGAAGGAAGCAAGCCTTCTAATTTCTGAAACAGTGAGCCAATAAATTCCTGTTAAGCCAATCCATTGTGTGGTATTTGTCATAGCAGCCAGGAAACTAAGATAAGAGAGGATACAAACTCTCCATATTTGCAAAGCAGAGCCACATTATTAATTTTTTGAAAGCAATATTTTATTATTGTTATTTTATTTTTAGGAGGTACCAGGGATTGAACTCGGGACCTCACATGTGGGAAGCAAGCACTCAACCGCTAGCTGCCTCTGCTTCCAGAGCCACATTATTGACTGTGCTCTAGAGAGAAGGCTTTCGAATTGCTAACACCCTCAGCTTTACCTCAGTTGCTTTTCTTCCTAAGTCCAATTGTCAAGCACTTCTTCTAAATTTATGTGAGAACCCAATGTGACAGTGTATTAGGAAAGAATTATGACTTTAGAGCAACCTACATGCATTCAAATCCCAGGTCTGCCACTTAGCAGCTGTGTGACTCTGGGCCAATTATTTAACTTTTCTGTTCTCCAGTATTATCATCTGTTAAATGGGGTTAATAAACACCTACCTCATAGGGCAGTGTAATATGCTTACAACAGCACCTCATACGCAGTAAGCATTGAAGAAATATTAGCTATTATTATTATTATATTATTTTGAATGGCTAGCATATATAGTGAATATTCAATAATATTAGTAATTATTAATGATACTCAATCTAAACAGCTGTCATAAGGAATAAACAATTAGTTACTGTTTATAATTTACTTGGTACATAGCCAAACATGTAATAAATACTTAATAATTATTTGCTATTATTTGTATCACATAAAACATACTATCTTTAAAAAAGATAATAATGCATATAAAAGTGTGCATTATTCTGTGGCAAGCTTTTATCAAGATAATATGTTTCAAATAGCTCCATCTTAGTACATGGAGAATGACTACATTTATAAAAAGTCCAGAATTCTATTAGTTTTCCCTTTAAGGAAGGGCATTTAGGCATTTTAAAATTTTTCCAAAAGTTGTGGTAACATGCCTTATAACATGCCTCCCTTTTAAATTGCCTTGGCTATTCAAACAAATACCATGCAATGTGTTGGCTTGAACCATGGGAATTTATTAGCTCACATTTTTTGAAAAAGTCCAAATCAAGGCATGCTTTCTTCCTGAAGCCTGGCATTCCAGGGCTGGCTGCACATGGTCCTGGGTTCTGGCCTCTTCTGTCACATGGCAATGCACACGGGGGCCTGCACATGGGGTCCTTTCCTGGCCTCTCCCTTCTCTTCTGTGTGTTTTGTTTTGTTTTGTTTTGACCTCCAGCTTCTTGCTTCCCATGATTTTCTCCCTCTCTTTTTTAAAGAATTTATTGAAGTACTCATATATAAACATACATAAACTATAAGTCTTCAGTAAACATCATGAACTTACAAAACAAACATGCATAACATCATACAGGGCTCCCACACATCACCCGCCCCCGCCAAACACCTTGCATTGTTGTGAAACGTTTGTTAACAAATCATGAAAGAGCATAGTCAAAGTATTACTACTAACTATAGTCCGTATCTTCCTCCCCTATACATTTTTTTAAAGGATTTATTTATT
>JAQZBX010004270.1:0-61112 GCA_029593785.1 Cabassous unicinctus | reverse complement strand
AGAAGTGTTCCTATCTCTCCACATCCTCTCCAACACTTGTAGTTCTCTGTCTTTTTAATAGTGGCCATTCTGATAGGTGTAAAATGATATCTCATTGTAGTTTTGATTTGCATTTCCCTAATCATGAGTGATGTTGAGCATTTCTTCATGTGTTTTTTTGCCATTTGTATTTCTTCTTTGGAGAAATGTCTATTCAAGAAGCCTAAGTTAAACACCCATGGAAATGGAGAGATAAGGTTGCTATCTTCCTTGATGTTTACATTTCAAAGAGTTGGTTGGAGGTACTTGAGAAGGACATTACCAGGTTGCAAAACTGGCATAATGCTTCCTTAGGCTTGAGAAAAATTTACATACATCTCAAAGAGGTAGAGATTGGATTTACAATTACAACTTTTCTGTAATTGTATCTCTTGCCCATTTCTAAGAAAAAAAAAAAAAGGATGGGGATTCTCTTTTTGTGCCAGAAAAAATATTTTTTTCTTTTTCAATTTATATTTACCTTTACACCATCATTATCATGATTGTTACATCAGTTCCAAAATCAACATTTCATCCCTATCACCATTTCAATCATTATAGTCCCACCATCATCTTCATCAACAGCATCATCTTCACCACTATCATCATCTCCAGTTTACAGGGGAGAAAAACATAGTGATGTTAATATACTTGCCCTTGACCACACAGCTTGCATAGAATAGGGCCATGATGACTTGATGCTCCAGCTCAGGTGCTTAACCACTTTTAACCTTCTATGTCAGTACCTCTGATAGCCATCAGGAAAATAAAAAAGTAATGGAAATTAAAACACAGCCCCTTACTGTGTGAAAGGTGACCCAGATAAGAATCTTTGAGACCTTCAGTGTCAGAATCTCAGGTCATAATCATAATTTTTAAAAATATTTTTTTCTTTATTTTTAAAGGAACTTTTGATTTGATACATGTTACTTAAAAAATATAGGGGATTCCCATATACTCCAACCCCTCCCCCTCCCACACTTTCCCCCATTCAACATCTTTCATTAGTGCAGTACATTTGTTCCAATTGATGGACACTTATTGAAGCATTGCTACTAAACATGGTCTATAGTTTATATTATGTTTTAAACTTTGCACCACACAATTTTATAGGTTTTGACAAAGTGTATAATGGCTGGTATCTGTGATTGTAATATCATTTCAGAATGATTCCAATGTCTCAAAAATGCCCCATGTTACACCTATTATTCCCTCTCCATCACCTCAGAATCTCTGGCAACCACTGTTTTTATATCAATATTACAAGTTCTTCCATTAATAGAATAATAATGTCTACTTTAGTCCATTGTTGCATTCTCCCCTTATGTTGGTTCATTCCTCTATCATGAGGATTTTGGGATTTCAATCTATTTTTAATCTCATCTATTGTGTCTTTCATTCCCATAACTTCTGTTATTTATCTTTGCATGCTTTCAATTTCTTCCCTACGGTCCCCCAGTGTCTCTTAATATACTTTTCTCTTTAGTCATGTTTCCCTCCATCTTTTTGAATTGATTTAGAGGTTTGTTTGAATATCTTTGACTAGTTGTTCCAAATTCTGTACCTTCTCAGACTTTTTTATTTGTTCCTTTTACTGGGCCATAACTTCCTTTTACTTAGCATGGCTTGCAATTTTTTTCCTGATGTCTAGGCATCTGATTATCTTGTTGAATTAACTCAGCTTCTCCTTCTTGTCTAGGGTTTCCTTGTTGACTGGCTTTGTTCTAAGGCTTTTCTTTCTTTTTCAAAATTGGCCTATTTAACTGATCTGAACAGGGCCAGGGACCCACGAAGGGGGAAAAGACCAGTTCCATAGGGTTCTAGGTTGGGAGACAAGAAAGAGTCCAAGAAGCCTCTTTTATTGGTGTGCTTTCCTGGCCTGCCCAGCACATGGTGCTCTTTGGAAAACTTTTCCTTATACCGAATATCCCCCCACCCCTGATGCCCTGCATCTGCAACTCTCCCCTGACATATTTGCCAGAAGAACACTCCCACGAAGGTAGTTGTAACCACATACCTACAAATCCCCAGAATTTACCTGCTCCTTCTTCCAGCCAACCCCCAATTCCATGGATAGTCCCATCCAGCCCTCCCACCCTACTCCCCCTCACATTCCAGCACCATCAAACCCCATCACATCACTGCACTACTATCACCCTATCCACTGCCCAACCACACCCACCTACCTTATCATAGATTTTTCCCATATTGAGCATCAGCTCACCATCCTCTATTCCCTTTCCGTCTCCTGATAACCTGTCTTCCAGACTTTAACTCTGTGAATATGCTCTGTGAATATGCTCTGTGAATATGTTCAATTTGCTTGAGTCGTATCAGTGAGGTCATGTAATATTTGTCTTTCAGTGACTGGCTTACTTCATTCAACATAAGGTCTTCAAAATTCATGAACTCTTGAACATATTCATATGCCTTAGAGGTATGCCCCAGGTGCATGCCTCCCAACATATCCCCCTTCTCATCAACACCCCACACCCGTGATTCTGCCCTGTCACAGTTTTGAACCCTGTGCGATTCAAAACCTTCCCCAAAACAAAGCCAAGAAAAAACTCCAAATAAAATTAATAACAAAATAAAATAATAATAAAATACAAAAATAAAAAATAAAATAAATTTTTGTATTCATTGTGTCTTTCATCACAGTTAATAACTGTTATCTTTTATGTACAGTGACAAATTCTTCCATAAGTTCCCCCAATATCTTATGTTTTTCTCTTTATCATCAAAGAACATTAGGTTACAGGAAAATCACTTAGAAAATATGGGGTATTCCAACATACCCAATGCCCTCCCCCTCTTCCACTCTTCCCTATTGATAACATTTTACATGTGGATGGTAAATTTGTTACAATTGATGTACAAATATTGAAACATTGTTACTAACCATGATCAATGTTCTGCCTTATGGTTTACAATTTCCACCAAACATTTTTTATAGGTTTTGACAAAATTTAAAATGGCTTGCATCCATTATTGCAAGATCATGCAGAACAATTCCAATGCCCTAAAAATGCCCTATGTTCTATCTATTCTAGTCTTCCCTCCCCTCGGAACCTATGGCAACCACTAAGTTTCAATTTTTGAAGTACACCAAATAAATTTCTTATTTAGCATTTCCAATTCAGTAGAAAAAATGCTGCTTTAATTTTTTTAAAGATTTATTTTATTTATTTATTTCTCTCCACCCCCTTGTTGTTTTCCACTTGCTGTTCTGTTTGTCTTCCTTGTTTCTTTAGGAGGCACCGGGAGCTGAATCCGGGACCTCTGATGTGGGAAGGAGGTGGCTAATTGCTTGAGCCACCTCTGCTCTCCGCTTTGTTGTGCCTCTCATGATGTTTTTCCTCCACTTGTCTTTTGTTGCATCATCTTGTGTCAGCTTTCAACACCTGCCCATGGTGTCAGCTTGCTGTCTTCTTTAGGAGGCACTGGGAACCTCTGGTCCCTGCTTTGTTTTGTCTCTCATTATGCTTTTTCTTCTTGTGTCTCCTGTGTCAGCTTGCTGTGCCTGCCCATCACACCAGCTCTCTGTCTTCTTTAGGTGGTACCAGGATCTGAACCAATGACCTCCCATGTGGTAGGTGAGAGCCTAGTTGCCCGAGCCACATTTGCTTCCTGTTCTGCTGTAGTTTTATTAGGATTGGATTAAATCTGTAAATCAATTTGGGTAGGACACACATCTCAATGATGTTTAGTCTTCAAATCCATGGATATGGAATATTCTTCCACTTATATAAATCTTCTTTGATTTCCTTTAACAATATTGTGTAGATTTCTGTGTACTATTGCTTTTCACCTTTAGTTAAGTTTATTCCTAGGTATTTGATTCTTTTATTTGCTATTGTAAATGAAATTTTTTTTCTTGATTTCCTCCTCAGATTGCTCACTATTGGTGTTCAAAATGCTAATGAGTTTTGTGTGTTGTTCTTATATTCTGCCACTTTACTAAATTTGTTTAACAGCTCTAGAAGCTTTGTTGTATATTTCTCACGGCTTTCTATGTATAGGATCATGTCATCTGCAAATAGTGATAGTTTTACTTCTTCTTTTCCAATTTGGATCCTTTTTATATGTTTTTTTTCCTAAGTGCTTGAACAATACTTCTAACACAGTGTTAAAAAAGAGTGGTGATAGTGGACATCCTTGTCTTGTTGCAGATTGTAGAGGGAAAGACTTTAGCATTTCAATATTTAATATGATATTAGCTGTGTGTTATTCATATATGCCATTTATCATGTTGAGGAAGTTACCTTTAGTTCTTATCTTTTCGAGTGTTTTTATCAGAAAGGATGATGTATTTTGCCAAATTATTTTTCTGCATCAATAGTGATGATCATGCAATTTTTTTCTTTGGTTTGTTAATATAGTGTATTACATTGATTGATTTTCTTATGGTGAACCATCCTTGCATACCAGGTATGAAAAACACTTGGTCATGGTGTATAATTCATTTGATGTTGTTGGATATGATTAGCAAGTTTATTTTTTTGAGAAGTTTATCATCTAGGTTCATTAGAGAGACTAGTCGTAATTTTCTTTTCTTGTGGCATCATTACTTGGCTTGATCAGAGAAATTACTTTGTATAATTTCAATTTTTCTGAATTCCTTGAGAGTTGTTCTGTGACCTAGCATGTGGTCTATCCTTCAGTATGATCCATATGTGCTCAAGAAGAATGTATATCTCACTGTATTTGGTTTTAATTTTCTGTATATGTCTATTAGGTATAGCTCCTCTAATGTATTATTCATGGTCTCTGTTTCTTTATTGACCCTTTGTCGAGATGTTTGATCTAGTTGTGATAATGGTGTATTAAAGTCCCCCACTATAGTTGTAGAGCCATATATTTCTCCATTTAGTTTTCCCAATGTTTGCCTCATGTATTTTGGTACACCCTGGTGAGGTGCATATATGTTTATGATTGTTCTTTCTTCTTGATAGAGTGCCTCATTTACTAATATATAGTCTCTTTTGTCTTAGAATAATTTTTCATTTAATGTCTATTTTGTCTGATATTAGTATAGCTACTCCTACTCTTTTGTTTGCATGTTAAATCATTTTCCAACCATTCACTTGCAAACTGCTTGCATCCCTGGGTCTAAAGTGAGTTTCTTGTAGAAGACATATAGGTGCATCATATTTCCTTATCTGTTTTATCAATCTGTGTGTCTTGATTGGAGTTTAATCCCTTAACATTCAGTTTTATCACCATCAAGACATTATTTACCTTAACCATATTTTCTTTAGGTTTATATATGTTATATATATATATATATACATATATATATATATGTATGTATATATATATATTTTTTTTTTTTAGTTCTCTTTTTTTCTTTTTATTTATTCCTACTAATAATATTCCCTTCTATACTCTCATCCAACCTTCTTTCCTAATTTTTCCTTTCAACCTGCAGAACTCCCTTTAGTATTTCTTGATGGGCAGATTTCTTGTTCACAGACTCTCCTAATTTCTGTTTATGTGTGAATATTTTGAATTCTCCCTCGTTTTTGAATGGCAGCTCTGCTGGATACAGAATTCTTGGTTGCCAATTTTTTTTTAGCACCTTAACTACTTCATTCCACTGCCTTCTTGCTTCCATTGTTTCAGATGACAAAAATGCATTTTTTCTTATTGAGCTTCCCTAGTATCATGGATCTCTTTTCTCTTGCTGCTTTCAGTATTCCCTCTTTGTGTTGACTGTTTGACAGTTTGATGAGTATATGTCTTGCAGTAGGACTGTTAATATTTATACTTTTTGGAGTGTGCTGGACATGTACATCCACGTTCCTCAAAAAAGTTGGGAAATATTCAGTCATTTTTCACTCCAACACTCCTCCTGCCCCCTTACCCTTCTCTTCTTCCTCTGAGATGCCTATAATGCATATATTTGTGCGTTTCATGTTGTCATTTAGTTCTCTGAATCCCTGCTGAATTTATTCTATCTTTCTCTGTCTGTTCTACTATCTGTGCGATTTCAGATGTACTATCTTTGTTGTCACTAAGTCTTCTCTCTGTTCAAATTTCCTATTATGTGCTTCCATAGTATTTTTTATTTTTTGCATTGTGTCATTCATCACCATCATATCTGCTATATTTTTATATACATTTATGATTTCTTCAAAATGTTCCCCCAATTTCTACTTAGTATCCTTTATCTCTCTCTTCACTTAAGTTGATTCCTGATATTTGTTTTGATGTCCTTGATCAGTTGTTCCACATTCTGCATATTCTCCTGTTTTTTTACTTGTTCTTTATCCTGGACCATTTCTTCCTGTTTCTTAATCTGGCTTGTAAATTTTGTTGGTGTCTAGGCATCTGTTTATCTTGATGGGCTCATTCAGATGGCTAGCTCCTCTTTCTACTGCAGGGTTTTATTTTGTTTTTGTTTTATGTTAGGATTCCTTTTTGACACTTGGTTCCGCTTATTCTATATCCTTGTAGTTGTCTGTGATCCCTTGAAAAAATATTGAAACCATAGAAAATAAAAGATAAAAGAGAAAAAGAATAATTGTAATAATAAAAATAAAAAAGAAAAGAAACCATAAAAGAACCTGGAAAATAAATAATGAGTGAAACATCATAAAAAATACAAAGGAATAAGAATTTAAAAGGTGGAATAAAAAATGACACAAAAAATAGAATAAAATAAAATTCTGTATAGATGAGAAGAGAAGAAAAGAAAGCTTATCTGGTTCTTCCTGACCCTGTTCCCTCAGGCGAGTTGGGCTTCTAACAGTTTCCCTGTGCCAGGCTGGTTAGTTGCCTGTCTCCATCCCTTAATGACCTAGTTCCTCTCCCTACCATGGCACTTGGGTGTGACTGCTTGCCCAATCGGATCACCCATTCCCTCTCCATGGGGCTGCTTCAGTGCTGGCTGAGTCGTTTTTAGTGTGTTTCAAATGGGGGTCTCCTGGCAAAACTCACTGAAGAAGAGCCACTCTCTTTCCTCCAACAGACCCCTCTTCCTTTCAAGGAGGAGAATGTTATTTCCCACTTGGTTGGCTGCAGTAAGCCAGGGGTTTTACCGATGCTTTTTGCCTTGAATGTGGGGTATATGTGCCATTCAGCCACAGGGGCAAGTAACTCATGGTTTTCATTTGGCCTCTTTGTCTTTCTTTCCCTTTCCCTTCTGGATGATGTGAAGCATTCTCTAAGTCTGCAGATCCCCAAAGCAGCTCCCTCAGATATCTTTTTGCCCTTTCTCTTTTGTTTTTGTGAGAGAGTTGAGCTCTGCCTCCCTATTTCAATGCCATCTTCCCAGAAGTCCCAGAAGGCAGAATTTGAAAATAGCAAGCCTGGACATTTAGATGAAGAGCTTTCCAAAGTAAATTTGGAGAATGTGTCCTGGATTCTCCTTGCAGCTATAGCAAAATGTGAGAGGAAAAAGATAAGTTGAGAACTGAATTGTTGGGCCCAAAGAAAGCAAATGTTGATTCAGGAAATTCTATACTCTAGAAATCAAGCTCCCAGAAAATATTGCTACATTTGAAGAATTAACTATACTTGGAACTTGTAAGTCAGGATTGAAAATGCAGTTATCCAGGAAAGACTTGTGGAAAATCTTATTGTCTGATGGCTTGGACTCCTGCTTCCTGCATGCTAAACAAACAGACTTTTTGTAAGATCTGTATGAACAAAATCACTGTTAGCTGGACTAAAAGGGACATGGAGAAGAGAGATGGAAGGGAAACAAATTTTAGGTGGAAAACCATGGAAACTGAGGTCTGGAATTAAGACATCTCCTTGGGCCAAAAAAGAGACCTACCTATGTTAGTGGAGAGGGCAAGTTTGCCCTGGCATTTGAAGAGGGTGGATGTTCTAGTCCATTGTTCAGGGAGAGTTTGGCTGCCCCAGGCTACAGAGAGGGTAGAGTGCATTCCCTGATGGTTGGGGAGAGTTAAGTCACCACGCTACTGCTCTGAGATGGGTGAGGCTGTTCTCCATAGGTTGAGTAGCGTGAAGTCATCACCCCACTGCTCTGAGAGGGGTGGGCTTTTTCACTGTAGATTAGGGAAGGCCAGGTCACCACCTCACTGTTCTGAAGAGGTCAGGCCTGTATACCAGAGATTAGGGAGAATGTTGCCACCACCTCATTGTACTAAGGGGGTTGAGACTGTACCCTAGGGATTAGGGAAAGTGTAGCCATCATCCCAACGTTATTGGAGGGTGAGGTTTGGAGCTCGGTCACCACCCAGATGCTTGATAAGGGTGGAACCAAGAAAATGGCCATTGTGCAAGCCTGTGGAAAGGATGGCTCCCCATGAGGCCCTGAGGAGAAGAAGAAACCCACCAACTTAAGAATGACTCTCAGACTTTGAAATCTAATGGAGTATGCCCTGCAGGTTTTCAGAACTGTTGGGGACCTGTGATGCATCTTTCTTTCCCAAATTCTTTTTGTGGAAATGCAAATGTTTACCCTATGTCTATGCCTCATTTGTATTTTTGAAGCAGATAATTTCTTTTGTAAGTTTCACAGCTCTACAGCCAGAAGGGTCTTTGCTCCAAGACAAACTGGTATTTCTATAATGGATTGTGATGTGGTTTTGTTCTTATCATTGCTCCTTAAATGATTTAAGTTTTTTTTTGGAATATTATAATGTCTTTTTGGGACTCAGATGGTGGGTGACAATTTGAGATTATTTATGAATCCCCCAAAAAGAATGATTATGTTTTCATACTATTCTATTCCTCTGGGTGTAGAATACAATCCTTTGATTGTATTAGATTCAGCTGAGATATCTTTGATTAAATTGCCTGTTAAGATTAGGGATTTGATTTAACCACATCAATAAGGGATGACTCAGCTTGAGTCCCTGCCCCCTTGGTGCACTAATATAAATGGACACTCACTAAAGAAGACTCACACAGCATAGAGAACCTTGTCATTTTGATTTTACCATGTGACAGAAGGAGAAGGCTCAAACAGCTTAAGCCTTGGAGAGACGAGCCATTTACCTGATTGTTTGAAACTGGGAAGAGAGTTGAGACTGATATACAAAGCCCTGAGAGTCAAGCCTTGTGTTAGTTAGCCAAAAGGGTGCTGATACAAAGTACCAGAAATCTTTTGGGTTTTATAAAAGGTATTTATTTGGGGAAGAAGCTTACAGTCACATGGTCATAAAGCCTAAGTTACTTCCCTTACCAAAGTCTGTTGCCACGTGTTGGGGCAAGATGGCTACTGGTCTCTACATGGGTTCAGGCTTCCACTTTCTCCTAAGGCTCTGTGGTCCCAGCTCCTTCCTTTCTCAGCTATAGTAAGCATAAGGTTTGTCTCTCTTCGTGGGGTTCATTTCTCTCTGGGTTCAGCTGCTCTGCTCTCTCCACAAGGCCAGCTGTAAACTATCAGGTGAAAGGCTCCTCTCTTTTCCCAGGGCCTCTGATGTGTCTAATGGAGCCTTTTCTATTTCCTTGTGTATCTGTGTGTTTTCATCCCAGGGCTCCAGCATCAAAAACTTCAACTCTCTAATCTGCTGTGTCATTTTTTCTGTGAGTCCCCGCCTCCTTGGAACAAACTGCTACAAGCCTTGGTGGGTGGGGACTCAACATTTTACTGACATGGCCCAATCAAAGCCCTAATCATAATTTAATCAAGTAAAAGTGAAAACTCTGCAGATAATACAATCTAATATGCCCAGAGGATCAGATCAGTTTTCAAAAATAATCTAGTATCTATTTTTATAATTCATAAAGAATATCAAACTGCTACTAGCCCTGTGCCAGCCTACAGCTAAGATTGTGAAGAAGCTGGGCCCATGGAGCCTTAAGAAGAAGAGGACACCCAGGAAGGAGAGACCAAGCAGAGATCAGTAACCATCTTGTTCCAACACACAGCAACTGACTTTGGTGAGAAAGCAACCCTGAGTTGGACTCTTTAGAGTATTTTAACTGTAAGATTTTTCTCCAAATAAACATCCTTTATAAAAGCCAGCAGATTTCTGGCACTTTATATCAGCACCCCTTTGGCAGACTAATACAGATATTATAATCAGGCAACTCTCTGAATTATTCTTAGAAGAGCATATGAATCTAATTATTCAAAATAAAATGTTACAAATAAATTTTTTGTAACTTAGGAATTATTTGTAAATCTACCAACCACAGTAAGACCTAGAATCTTTACAGTAACCATACAGTCCCCCAACCCATGCTCTGCATATCCCCATTACAGTAATGAATCATCCTGAATCTGAGGTTAATAATTCTTTTTCATTTTATGTAATTTTAATGTATGTATTACCTTAAATTTTTCAGAGTTATTTTAATTTTTCAAAATTTATCATTTAATACATGAATATTATTTAATATATTTAGCACAAAATTTTTAATATCTGTAAGTTAAATAAAATAAAATAAATTATATATTTAATACATTACTACAAATACATTCAATACAAATGTTATTTAATACATTACTTAATAGAAATGTGATTTTTTTGGATTTAGTTTTTCATTTAATATTATATTATGAAGGTTTTCTTCCATATTTTAACATTTCACTGCTCTTTATTCATTTAAATCCTTTTTAATATTCCATTGGGTACATGTACTACCTTTTTTCATTGGCATTCCTGTTGAGGGGCATTTGGTTTGTTTCCAGGTTTTCTTTCTATTGTGAGCAGTATTGTTTGGCACATTCTTGTACCTATCTCACCTTGTAAAAAAAGAGAGAAATGCTGGATCATAAGGTGTGTGAATGTTCAACTTTATGAGATGGGCTCAAACCTCAAAATGTTTTTTTCCAAACTGTTTGCAACAACTTGCACTTCCAAAGCAATGCATGAGAGTTTCAGTCAATATACATTCCCTGCAATATTTGGTACTGTTAAATTTTTAAATTTTTCCTAATTTACTGGGTGTGAACTCTACCTTATTATGGTCTTGACTTTACCTCACTATGTTTTTCTCTGAAAGACCAGTTGGAATCAGAGTACATATTTATTTATTTCCCGCATTCTTGTGTCTCTCTCCCAATAAGAAGACTCCATGAAAGAAGTATATTTAACTGTCCTTGCCACCATTTCTCAAACACCTAGCCCAGCACCTCACTCATGGTTCTCAATAGTTATTGAATTAATACAATAATGTTAAGACCAAAATGACCAATGAAGTCTGACTTCACTTTAATGAAATCTCTGATTGAGTTGAAGATGAGGGAACTATTAACCATAATGAGTTCATGAACGATGGGATAAGACACTCATTCCCTAATTACTATGAAGCATACATCCCAGAACCATGACAATGATAAATTCTAAAATCCAAGACCAAAACAGCCTCTGGTATGTTTGTTTTCCACAGAACCTCAAGGGAACTACTTGAAAGAAGCTGCCGAAAGAAGGGGAGTGGAATTTACTGTTTGCATGAACCTGATATTAACTAAGACTCACAGAAGTTCACTTCCTTGTCCTGGAAAAGATCATTTGAAGGTTTACAGTTATTAATTCTCAGATGTTAGAACTCCAGAGCCATTCTCACTTTTATTGAGGTGAAATATATAAACAAGAAAATGTACATGCCATATGAATCAGCTCACTGAATACTCACAGAGTGAACAAACCATGTAACTTGGTCCAAGATCAAGAAACAGAGCATCAACTCGAAGTCTCCCTAATGCACTCTTCCCATTTTTCCCCTCCAAGTTAATCAGTTTCTGACTTCTAATAGCATATTTTATTCTTTTTTGCCTCTCTATATAGATATTTGTACAGGTTGCTATCATTTGTGTCTGGCTTTGTTCACTCTACCTTTTTCTTACAAGAATAATCCATACAGTTGCATGCAGTTGTAGGTCACACAACCTCATTGTTGAGTAATGTTTCATTGCAGGGCACGTCCTCCTACCCAGAATGCCAGATTGTTTCCTTTGCCTTTTTCTAACCTATTACTTTTCGTCTCCCCTCTCATTTCCTATAGGTCCTTTTATATTTTTAACGATTTCTTCTTTTATCGTCTGACTTATCAGTTTCATAGATAATACTCTGTGAAGCAGTGGGTGGTAACAGCTTAGGAGACTTTGGGTTCCCTAAATGTCAGGCTCTGTTGGCTCTACATCCTACCACTAAACACCGACTAAGTTCTATTGCAGCTGGGCTAGTATTTCACTCTTTTTCTCTATTGTTTGCTATTTCTTATTTATAAAAAGCTAGTTAATATACTAAGTGGTGCTAGGAAGAAAAAAGAAGAATATTTGTCAAGAAATTTCCCCTTTATAATAATCAACATGCATAGATTACAAGGACATATCAAGAATGTAAAATACATATTGTAATTTATCCAAGCACAATGTCCAGATAACAAGACCAAGCATGCACCATGGATGAGTTGGAGGCTTCGTTGCCTCAGATCTGATAATGTGCATTGGGAATTTGTCAATAAAGGATGCTTAAGCTTGCCAAGAATCAACATGTTATCTGAAAATTTTCTCATTTTTCAGGAGAGCTTTAGCATCCTCTGCTACTAGGTGAAGAACATATAATTGAACAATTAATTTTTTTGAAATACATCGGAAAGAAACATGAATGCCTTCAGTGAATTCCAGAATATTTGCTAATTTTTGATGATTGTTATCACATGTCAAACAATTTGCTGACTTAATGCCTAACTTTAGTTCTTCCAGAGACACATTCAAATTCCCAGCCATCTTTCTGAGTGATGCATTATCCAACCCAAAGAAGATTCTAAATCTGTTTAGGGTATCCACCAGAATCTTCACATCACTATAATAGATGGACTTAGGAAAAAGAATGGTGTCAAATGCAATCTCTGCCAAGGCCTCCAGATGGATCATCTGCATAAGGACACTCTTCTTGCCCTCAATGATGTCGTCTGTAATATCGGGCAGAGAGAGCATGAAGTTGAGGCGTTTTTGAGCTGGGAGCTCTTCTGAAAGGGTGTGCACCAGGTTTGGGAAATCATAGTCAGACACATCAAGATTAGAGACTAAGAAAACTCGAGGGTCAGTCACTTCAGCATCTTGCAGGTGTTTTCGACAGTTATTTTGGATCTGTTGTAGGACACTGTCTTTATTAAAGCTATTTGGTTTACTTCTTTGTTGACTGTATATATCATTATCCACCTTGGTTCGAACAAAATAGAAATTCTTTTTCATTTTGTGGATCAGTTTGGCCAGGTGTGCATCATTTTCCTTGAAGCGTGTACAGGAAATGATTATAAAGAAATCATACTCATCAAATTTCATTTCCTCTAGATAATTTTTTATTTGAAAAGTAGTGGTCCCTATTCCTGGCAAGTCCCATATTATCACTTTGGGAATCTTTGGGTGCTGGTATGAAGCTCTTTGCATGGTTGTCTCCACCACGCCAACAGAAGCCACATTATCTCCTTCATGGCCAACCCCTCTCAGGGCATTGATGAAAGAGGACTTCCCTGCCCCAGACTCACCTATTACAGCAACATTAATTTGGGCTTTCTCAATTTCTTTCAATGCAGCATGGATTAAAGAAACTGCCCTCTGAGTGTCCCCTCTCTTCAAATATGATTGGATCATAATGACGTAATTTTGTGAGAGAATTCTTCTTTTATTCTCGACACTCTTTAGGAAGTCATCAAAAGTAGAGTTGGAATTATGAGCTTTTGTTTTGGAAGATTTGGAGAATAACTTCCCCATGGCCCTGAAGAGGAGAGATTGCTAAAGAATATAAAAAAAGAGGAAAGTTGAGTCTCATATGGTGTGCAGCCCAATAAAATTCAGGTGAATTCATAGGCATAAATACCTAATAGCACAAGCTACTTTATCAGGATAAGGGCAAACAACAATAAATAGATCAACAAAATTGAGGAACTGCCTAGAGAGATGAAGAGGAGTAAGAGCGAAGAATAAGTTTGAGAAGAATAAGTAAACAAGCAGGAAAACAAAGGAGAACTTAGTGAACTCAGTGGTTGTAAGCAAAGGTTACTGTCTGCTAGAATGTTATAATATCAGCAAACTCCATCACTATAACTGAAAACATTATTGGGCTTAAGGACTGACCCTCAACCACCTTGATAAATGCTCAGAAAACATTTGTTATGATTCAAAATCCATTTATGATGTAAGCATGGACAACTCTTAAGAAGAGAAGGGAGCTTCACACCTTGTGAAATCATCTACTACACTCACAATGAAACCTGGAAAACTATTTCCTTTATATTTGGGCATAAAATGAGGATGCTAATAATGACAATGATTGCAGGCCCAGTCAATGAAAAAGATAAGCAAAGAAATGAGTACTTAGAAAGATCATAACAGAAGCAAGAAGTCTATATTTGCAAATCATATGAAGAGTAATTATAATGTAAATAATAGTTTTCAACATAATGCCAATATACAAAATTAATATCATTCTCCAACCATAAAATAAGAAAAGTTAATACTAAGTAAGATGTTTTTTCAAATTATCTGTCAAACAAACTTACAAAAATAATGATTTTCTTTAGGATTTAAAGAAGAAAGAGTTCACAAGCTCTTTATGTGAAAAAATACTAATACTTTAGAAAAGGCATAAAAAAAATCAACAGGCATACTAGATTTATGGTCAGAGCAACCAACAGTTAAGAATGCCACTGATGAAATAACATATATATTTAATTTGGCTCTCTCTACATTGGACATAGATTTAACATCATATTGTAACAAGATACGGCAGAAAAATATTGTCCAAGTAGCTAAGACAATATTTAAAAGGAAGAAAATGTGAGATGTTCTACCAGAAATTATAATATTTTACAAAGTCTTAATAAATAGTTAGCTTGCATTGGCGTAGAACAAGGAAGCAGACTAGTGGAAAGAATAAGCATATTGTAAACACAACTGAGTATATATACACACTTGCTGTAAGAAGAGGAAGTGCTATAAGTCAGTAGGAAAATACCCATTATTTGATAACAACAAAAGAAGAAGAGAAGTGAAAATAATAATTATTGAGAATATACTTTAAAAAGTAAACTTCAGATGGATTAAAAAACATTTTTTAAAATATTGGAGAATATATTTATTTCTACAAGGTAAAGAAAAATGTCTTAAACAACACCCCAAATCACATTAAAATATGGGAGGATATATTTGTTTCTTCATGGTAAAAAAAGTAGTTCTAAAACAACACCCCAAATCACATTCAAAGCTGAGGAAAGTAAAGTTCTTTGTTAAATTAAGGACAAAATAAATAAGAACAACATCGTTGACAAGAGGAAGATAACATTCCTCATTTTATGGTAACAAATTATAAATGTATGCATTATACAAAAAGATACTGAAAATCACCAGGTAATAGAAAAATTTTTTTTTAAAGTTTAAAAGTTAATACTATTATCAAGAAGAAGAAAACCCTGGATAGCTTAAGTAAACATAAAAACACATTCTGTTTCATTATATATAAAAGAAATTGGATTTTAAACAACAATGATATACCATTTCCTATTTATAATGATAGCAAAACCCAGAAAAATGCAAAGTGCTGACAGGATTGTGGAGAAATTGACATTTAGGCACTGCTATGGGGTAATAAATTGGTTCAATCATTCTGGAGAGTATTCGGTTGTATTGTGTGAAACTTTACTCTTCTCACAAATTCAGATTTCCAGGGAATGCAACTCAAAGACATTTTTAAAAAGACACACAAGGAGTCCGGTATGAAAACATTTTGGCAGTACTTTTTTTTTTCAAAGCAAAGAGGTGAAGGCGGAAAAGTTGTCTAACGATAGGGGACAAGAGAATGTGGTAGATGCAGACAGAGAGCTATAAAGCAGTTGTCAAAGGGAAGTAACAAGATCTCAAATACCAACATGGAAAGATTTCAAAAAGTGTGATGTTGAGTTGTTTAAAAGATTACCAAGAGAATGTGATACAGCATGGTAATTTTGTAGAAAATGAAAAAAAAAAAAAAAGTAGAGGAAGAGACTTCTTCATCCAGGTGTAAGGAACTAGTTGTTGGCATAGCAACTCTTCTACCAAAAACAGCCAGAAAAGCCAGATGAAATAAGCAATCCATCTATTTGATACAGAGAAATGATGCTAACGCAAGGAGAACTGGAGCAGCTAAGAGCAAGGAATGTCTCAGTGAAGGGAGCTGTCTACTTTTTCACTGGGGGTATATTCCTATCTGGTTGCAACCAAGAGGTTTCATATGCACTCAAGTCTTACTATCCACAAAGGCTTTGGTTGGAGATTTGGGAGACCCTCATGGGCTTTCCCCTCAGGAAGTTTGCCAGAGTTTAGATATCATGGGTAGTACCCTCCAAATCAAAGTGAAATTCACTGAAAAGCAGAGCAGAGTGTTCAGTAACAAGACATGAAACATATCAGAGTTTGGGACAGACATGGAAAGAGCCACAAAGATTACAGAAGGTTCTCAGCCTGGAGTGCTGGGGGTGAAACAGAAGAAAGTGACCATTGTCTATTGTCAGGAAGAAAATAATATAATCGCTAAGCCATTCAATCCAAAATTGTTAGGCACCCCAGAAGACAGGATCATATGAAAAAAAGAAACTGACAAAAAAATACATCACAATAGAAAAATAGTTAGAGATGATCTAGCTGGAAAGGGTGCAAAAATAAATCCTGCAATTAGTCTGTCCGATTAACAAGATGAAAACATGAAGAAAGTGGATAAAAAATAAAGAATAGAACAGAGACTTGGAATCTGCATGGAAAAAACAATCAGCTTCAAACTTTTGAGTAAGGAACACAGAATTATACCACAGAAGAGCTTCAAGATTCCCACTGACTACTGCAAAGCTCTCATGAAAAGATTATCGGTAAACGACCTCTAAGAATTTTGACCTAGTGTTTTGAAAACATTTGCTATTATTCTGATTCCTGGAGAATCTCAGTAAACCAGACCTGAATGTCCCCAAGTCTGCTGCCCTCCCAACATCCACCATGCTGAGCTTCCCAGCTCTCCAGCTTTCCATTTTAAGGGTGTTTTCCCTCACCAACTCTTAGAGAAATTAATTTTCTGGTGTTTGAGATCAGCTCAGAAGTTCTGGAAACTTCTGGAATGGCTCTCTAAAGCTTACCACACAGAAACATACCTCTGCCACTCTCTTGTCCTTCCACAGAAATCCAGGTAACTAGAGCTCCTGTGATCATAACAGAAACTGAATCAGGCTGACTGGGCACACTCCTCAGTCCTGCAAAAATGAGGAACTAGAGGGGCTAGGAGTCCTGCATTTCCTGTAGGCCCTTGTGTTTATAAAAACAGGAAACTGAAAGAAGATCTGGTTTCTCCTCCTCCCAACAAGCAGTCATTTCCAGGAATTGAACGAGAAAGACACCCTCTCTACTAGAAAGGCCTCCTGTT
The DNA here is from genome assembly GCA_029593785.1 of Cabassous unicinctus. Classification (NCBI taxonomy): domain Eukaryota; kingdom Metazoa; phylum Chordata; class Mammalia; order Cingulata; family Chlamyphoridae; genus Cabassous; species Cabassous unicinctus. The sequence continues at coordinate 43,779 of JAQZBX010004270.1, read as the reverse complement.
CAGGTGGCTCACTGAGAATAGGGAGGGTAAAAAGTCACTTGGCACAGAAGTTAGGTCCAGACCGAGTACATCAGTTGCGGGGCCATGTGAAAAATGAAAATGGGGGAGCAGTTGATAAAATATTATTAAGAATTTCACGATAGTAACAAATAGAGCAACAAACCAAACACAAGACCCTTGGAAAGAGGATGTTCTATGAGAACACAGGTTGCATGTTATTTAGAAAGCCCTGCCTGGAGACCTCAAAGGTCTCAGGAGCTCCCCATTCTCAGACCCTTAGCCTGCAGAGACAGCAGAGCCTGAACCAAGATTACAGACCAGGATTCCTGGGATCTCTGCTATTGCAATTTGCAGTCTCACCTTGTACCCCCAACGGATACACCCATTAAACGTATGTAACCATAGTGTCCCCCAACCCATGTTCTGCCCGTCTCCACTTAAGGAAGGGATCATCCTGAATCTGGGGTTCATTATTCTCTTTTACTTTTTAGGTGATTTTTTTGAGTTAATTTTTTATTTTTAAAGGAGCTTTAGATTACATAAATGTTACATCAAAAATATAAGGGATTTCCATAATGTATGTATTACCAAGGTTTTTTCAGAGTTATTTTAATTTTACAAAATTTATCATTTAATACATTAAATATTATTTAATATATTTACACAAACATTTAAATATCTGTAGTTGAATTAAATTTTAATTTAAATTAAATGAGAAAATGAAATTAAACATTTAACACATTAATACAAATACATTTAATATAAAAGTTATTTAATATATTATTTAGCATAAATGTGATTATTTGGGATTTACTTTTTCATTTAAAATATATTATGAAGTGCGAATATTCTCGCTGTACTGATTTTGTGGTAAATAGAGTAGGCTAAACATTCGCTATGTTAGAAACCATGCATGTGTCCCCAGACCTAGTTTTTCTCCCTAGGTCTGGTTTTTTAGAATGCTGGTGATTTATTATATGACCATCTGTATGGGAAAAGATTGTAATTTGGGTATTTTTGGTCAACCTTAAGAGATATAGCAGGGGGATGGATGTGGCTCGGGTGGCTGGGCATCCATCTCCCTTATGGAGGGACCTGTGTTCAATCCCCGGGACCTCCCGGTAAAAAGAAAAAAATAGAATGTGCGTGGGCCAGCAGGCCTTGTGCGCAGGTGAGCTGCCAGGCCCCGTGAGAGGATGAGCCGCCAAGCCCCGGGTGAGTTGCCAGGCCGTGTGTGAGGGTGAGTAGCCAGGCCCCGTGAGCCATGCAGCAAGATGATGACATAACAGGAGAGTGACACAAGATGAGATGCACCAAAACACCAGGAACTAAGGTGGTGCAGGCAGTGGGATGCCTCTCTCCCACATCGGAGGTTCTGAGGATCGAATCCCAGTGAAGACAGGAGGAGAAGGATGATAAGAGAGGGCAGGAAACGGACACAGAGAGTTACCCAGTGAATGGACACAGAAACAGCAAAAATGGGGTGGGGGGTAAAAATGGATAAAAGTAAATAAATAAATAAATACTTTAAAAAATGTGTAGGGGTGGAAAAAATATATTATGAAGATTTTCCTCCAGAATTTAACATTTCACTGCTGTTTATTCATTTAAAACCTTTATAATATTCCATTGGGTACATGTAACATGTTTTTTTTCATTGGTATTCCTGTTGAGGGGCATTTGGTTTGTTTCCAGGGTTTTTTAAAAATTTTAAAAAAAATTTATTGTGAGCAGTGTTGCTTGGATCATTCTTGTACCTGTCTCACCTTGTACAAAAAGAGAGAAAATGCTGGATCATAGGGTGTGTCAATGTTCAACTTTATGAGACGGGCTCAAACTTCGAACATTTTTTCCAAACTGGTTGCAACAATTTGTACTTCCAAGAGCAATGTATGAGAATTCCAGTAATGCATATCTTCACTGCAATATTTGGTACTGTTAAATTTTTAAATACTGGCTAATTTATTGTGTGTGAATTTTACCTAATTGTGGTCTTGATTTGCATTTCCATCCTTTTCCTCACTCCATTTTTCATTGAAACATTTACTCAATTGGAATTACAGTACATATTTATTTATTTCCTGCTTTCTCATGTGTCTCTCCCAGTAAGAAGGCTCCATGAAAGTAGCATATTTACCTGTCCTTGCCACCATTTCTCAAGCATCTAGCCCAGCACCTCACTCCTGGCTGTCAATAGTTGTTGAACGAGTACAAAAATTTTAGGACCAAAGATCGCTACTGAAGTCTGACTTCACTGTAAAGGAATCTCTGATTGAAATGAGGATGAGGGAGCTATTAACCAGAATGAGTTCATGAACTATAAATTCTAAAATTCAAAAAGCTGGAATAGTCTCTGGTATTTCTGCTTTTCATAGCACTCCAAGGGACCTACAGCTAATGTAAAGAATGGAGGATAATTTACTTTTGGGATGAAGCTGATACTGAGATTTTTGGAAGTTGTCTTCCTTGTTCTGGAAAAGATTGTTTGAAGGTTCACAGCTATTAATTCCCAGATGTTAGGACTTCAGAGGAATTTTCACTTTTATTGAGGTGTAATGTATACATACAAAAAAAGTGTACATACCATATGAATCAGCTCATTGAATAATCACAAAGTGAACAAACCATGTAACCTGGTCCAAGGTCAAGATCAGCATCAACCCAAAGTCTCCCTCATACCCTCTTCTTATTCTTTCCCCTCCATGGGTAATCAATCTCTGACTTCTAACAGCATATTTTACTCTTTTTGCTTTATATGTATAGGTTGTCTTTATTTGTGTTTGTCTGTGCTCACTCTACATTTTTCTCACAAAAATCATGCATACAATTGGATGCAGTTGTAGGTCACACAACCTCATTGCCGAGTAGTGTCCCATTCCAGGGCACATCCTCCTACTCAGAATGCCAAATTGTTTCCTTTTCCTTTTTCTAACCTATTACTTTTTGTCTCCTCTCTCATTTTCTATAAACCCTTACATATTTATTATCATTTCTTTCTTTTATCCCCTAACTTCTCATGTTCATAGAAAAACTCTGTGAAGCAGTGGTTGGTAGAAGCTTGGAAGACTCAGGGTTCCCTATATATCAGTCCTTATTAGGTCTACATTCTACCATGTGAACTACCACTAAATACAAACTAGGTTCCACTGCCATTGGGCTAGTATTTCATTCTATCTCTATTGTTTGCTATTTCTTATTGATAAAAAAGCAGTCAATAAGCTAATGTTGCTAGGAAGAAAGAAGGGTATTGGCCAAGAAATTTCCCTTTTATAATAATCAGCATGCATAGATTACAAGGACATATTCAGAATGTAAAATACATATTGCAATTTATCCAAGCACAATGTCCAGATAGCAAGATGAGGTATGCACCGTGAATGATTTGGAGGCTAGGTTGCCTCAGATCTTATAATGAGTGTTGGGAATTTGTTAGCAAAGGATTCTTAAGCTTGCAAAGAATCAACATGTTATCTGAAAATCTTCTCATTTTTCAGGAGAGCTTTAGCATCCTCTGCCACTAGGTGAAGAACATATAACTGAACAAGGACTTTCTTTGTAATATATATGGTAGAAACAGGGATGTGTTCAGTGACTGAAAAGTATCTCAGAGTATTTGCTAAGTTTTGATGATTGCCCTTCTCACATGTCAAAAAATTTGCAGACTTAATGCCCGACTTTAGTTCTTCCACAGATACTTCCAATTTCTGAGCCATCATTCTGAGTGATGCATCATCCAACCTGAAAAGAGTTCTAAACTTGTTTAGGGTATCCCTAAACATGTCCTCCTCACTTTCATTGATGGACTCAGGAAAAAAAATCTTGTCAAATTTACTATCTTTCATGGCCTCCAGCCAAATCTTCTGCATTAGGACTCTCCTCTTGTGATCAATGATATCATGTGTAATACTTGGCAGGGAGAGCATGAAGTTGAGGCGTTTTTGAGCTGGGAGCTCTTTTGAAAGGGTGTCCACCAGGTTTGGGAAATCATAGTCAAACACATCAAGATTTGAGACTAAGAAGACTCGAGGGTCAACCACCTTAGCCTCCTGCAGGTGTTGTAAACAGTTATTTTTGATAACTTGTAGGACAGTGTCTCTATTAAAGTTATTGGGTTTACATATTTTTTGATTGTATAAATCATTATCCACCTTGGTTCTAACAAAGTAGAAATTCTTTTCCATTTTGTGAATCAGTTTGGCCAGTAGTGCATCATTTTCCTTGAAGCGTGTACAGGAAATGACAATAAAGCAATCATACTCACCAAATTTCATTTTCTCTGGGTACTTTTCTGCTGGGAAAGTAATGGTCCCAATGCCTGGTAAGTCCCATATTATCACATTGGAAATCACGGGGTGCTTGTATGAAACTCTTTGCTTGGTTGTCTCAGACACGCCAGTGGGGGCCGCATCATCTCCATCATGCCCAACCCCTCTCAGGGCATTGATGAAAGAGGACTTCCCTGCCCCAGCCTCACCTGTTACAGCAACATTAATTGGGGCTTTCTCAATTTCTTTCAATGCATCACAGATTACATAAACTGCCCTCTGAGTGTCCCCTCTCTCCAGATATGATCGGATTTTAGTGATGTATTTTTGAGGGAGAATTCTTCTTTCATTCTCAACACTTTTTATGAAATCATCCAAAGCAGAGCTGGGATCATGAGCTTTTGTTTTGGAAGATTTGGAGAATAATTTTCCCATGATCCTAAAGAGGAAAGATTGAAAGAATATAAAAAAGAAGAAAGTGGAATCTCATGTGAATTTACTGTTACCAAACAGTCATAGCCTGGTCACTCTCCCCTCATTAACAACCTGGAGATTTCAGTTATTTTCTAGAACATTTGTCTAGAAGGTAGGCCTGGATATAATGCTTGCCTTGCCAAACTATATTCACTTAACACCTTCTTCCTTCAACTTCATGGTTCCTGGTTATTCTTGAAGAACAAGCTTGCTCAAAATCTATTTATCTATTGCACTCCCACTTTAAAAAATTCAGTTTTTTCATATTAATAACAGATATGTTTATTATTACTTATCCTTAATGAAAGCATGGGATAGTAGATCTATCTAGGTCCTAAGAAATTATGCTAAAAGCAATAATCTCCTTTCAAGCCTTGACAGTTTCATGTCAACTTTTCATTACCACTTCCCCCTTCTAAGTAATACATTTTGGATAAGAAGCCAGAAACCACATCTACCAGAATCCTTTTCCCCATATGAGTCCTATTTAGAGTTGGATGGTGAGAGGTTTCAGTGGGAGATTTGTAAGGCAGTAGAAAAGTATAATATTCTCTGAAAGCAGTTACATACAGATGACTGAACTAATGTGAGATTCATGAGGGCGTCCTAGAAGACTCATGAGAGATATTTGCTTTTTAGCTACTGACCGAGTTGTTTGGTGTAGTTTCACAGAGACTCTGTTATTGAGACTTACTCTCCCACACCTCCTTTCCTCCTCTAGTTAATATCTTAAGCAGATCACAGACCTCTCATAGTTATTCGGTGGGCATTTTAATAGGCTTATTTATGTGGTCTAATCTATAGCAAATATTCAATAACATTTCCATTTTTAAAAGTTATAAAATGAAGGTGGAGTGGGGGAATAGTCTTTAATGTTGTTAATGAGGATAGAAAGTTGTGTTAGGTAACCAAACCTCCACAACCCTTACTTTGGTTAAATCATAAGAGATCAGGAAAACTTCCTAAGTGAAATGAAGATGTTACACTGGCTAGGGCTCATGTTATTATAGTTAGCAAGAACTGTCTCTGCTAACCACCCAAGGTATCAATGGAATGAAGTTTTGGACCATTCTGAATATCTGTGGTGACTACCGCAGTGATTGGCACAAGTAATATCTAATACTGCTCATCTATGCTTAGACATTTGTTGGCATAGTGGGTTTAAAGGCTTCCTATTTCCCTGCAAACTTTTTGGGAAAAGATAAAGTTCCTTCTGTAAATGTCTTAACAAGGAGCACCGTTGGTTATATGCTAGTAACCATGTGGAAATCTTGTTCAGTCTGTGTATTAGAAGGTGGAGATCAAAGGAAGAAACCACAACGGGAACATCAGTTTTAGAACTCTTAATCCACTTTAGTTTAATATATTAGTCATAAAATGAAAATGGAAACAAGCATGAGGAACAGTTATGAAGGAACCAGAGCTGTCTGCTCATTGTCCCAGAAGCTTTCTTAATCTCTTATACATCCCCTATATGCCATTTTTAAAGCCTAAAGTCTCTGACTATTCAGGGACCCTTACCCTTTCAAATAAATTCGATAATTGGCTTTTCCATTTCTGCAAAAAAGGCTTTTGGGATTTTTATTAAGATTGCATTGCATCTGCAAATCAATTTGGGTAGAATAGGCATCTTAATGACATTTAGTTTTCCAATTCATAAACATGGAATGTCCTTCCATTTATATAAGTCTTTGGTTTCTTTTAGCAATGTTTTGTACTTTTCTGAATATAGGTCTTTTATGTCCTTGGTTAAGTTTATTCCTAAATAAATGACTTTTTAGTCTCTATTATAAATATTACTTAGCAAACTGGTAAAAACAGAATGGCACTGGCATAAAGATAGACATATTGACCAATGGAACAGAACCTAGAATTCAGAAATAGACCTTCATATCTAGTCAAGCTCTCACTGCTGGGCCAGAACAGTCTATTCAACAAAAGGTGCTGGGAGAACTGGATAGCCATATCCAAAAGAAAGAAAGAGGACACCTATCTCACACCTTATATGAAAATTAACTCAAAATGGATCAAAGACTTAAATATAAAAGCGTCAACCATAAAACTACTAGAAGAAAATGTAGAAAAACATCTTTAAGATCTTGTGGTAGGTGATACCTATCTGATAAGGGATTAATACCCATGATATGTAAAGAGGTACTAAAATTCAACAATAAAAAGCAAATTACATGATTAAAAATGGGCAAAATACTTGAAAAGACAATTGTCCAAAGAAGAAATACAAATGGTGAAAAATCACATTTGAAAATGTTCAGCATCACTAGTGAATAGTGATTAGGGAAATGCAAATCAAAACTACAATTAGATATCATTTCATACCTATTAGAATGGTCACTATTAAAAAGACAGAGAACTACAAGAGTTGGAGAGGATGTGGAGACATAGGAACACTTATTCACGTTGGTGGGAATGTAGAATGGTAGAACCACTGTGGAGGACTGTTTGGCAGTTCCTAAGGAATTTGAATATAGACTTGCCATGTGACCCAGCAATACCATTACTAGGTTTATACCCAGAAGAACTGAGAGCAGTGACACGAATAGATATCTGCACACTGGTGTTCATAGCAGCTTTATTCACGATTGCCAAAAGTTGGAAACCCAGGTATCCATCAATTTGGTGAATGAAAAAACAAAATTTGGTGTATGGAATATTATACAGCAGGAAGAAGAAACAAAGTCATGAAGCATATGGCAACATGGATAAACCAGGAGCATATTATGTTGAGTGAAGCAAGTCAGACACAAAAAGACAAATACTATATGATTGCACTATTATGAACTAAATATATTGTGTAATTATTGTATAATAATTAGAATATAGATCACCTGTAAATAGAATGTGGGTAGAAAATGGAAAGCTGAGGGTTAATATATGCAGAATTGGTAAAAAGATTGTTTGTAAATCTTTGTCAGTCAAAAGAAATGGTGAAAGCACATCACAGTGCTTATAACTAGCAGAGCTATTATATGGGTATGACAGCGATCGAAAGGGTAAGCCTAAGGTCATGTATATTACTAGAAGGAAAGTTAGAAAATGTAACATGGCACTGTATAACATAGTGAAATCTCATGTAAAATATGAATATGAGTGATGCTGCATATATGACTGATTTTACAAAATATAATACATATAAACTAGAGAGACAGGAAAAGAATAGCAGCTATGTACAGCAGGGTGAAACAGAGAAAAACTGTGAGGTGATAAGTTTTTTAAAATTTATTTATTTTATTATTATTGGCATAATGTAAATGCTCTAAAAGTGATTGAAGTGATGAAGGCCCAACTATGTGATTATGTCAATTACCATTGATTGTACACTTTGGACAGATTTATGCTTTATTAATATGTATCAGTAATACTGAGTTTAAAAAAACTCAAGTCTCTTAAACGGTTATGAACCACATCTTTTCAAAAAGAATGGAAAATATTAGTATGTTTTGAGTGTTGAACGGGGGGTGACATTGGCACAAGAAATGTTCTGAATTCCTTGACCAACCCTGAAATAGTGGCTAAACTGAATGATACTGATGTCAAGCTAAATGTTAAGTTGTGAACATGTGCACCAGTTGCAAAATAACATTGTTCTTATTTTTAAATGAATAATAAACATATAATTAATTTTATTCTCCCAAACGAATTTAAGCTTCATGATAAAAAGAAAACCTGACTTTGAAGCAAATAAATCATAAATTTATTAGAGTTATAAATTTCAAGTTTCAGAAATAAAGTGGTCTCAGAAAGATATAAATAATCACTAGAAAGCAAAGATAACATGTATAATTCAGCATCCAGGAATAGGAAATTCAATCTATCCAATCAAAGTCAATAAGGGATAAAAAAATATATTTATCATAATCATGAAAAGAAAATTAGGTAGCAAAATGAGGGTAATTATAATAAATGAAATGAATTATGCTCACCGGTCACAAGAAAATATCAAATATTGGGGAAAAGATAAAATAACATGTTATTTACAAGACATACACTTAATGAAAAAAAAACCAAAAAGTTAAAAATAATAAAAGTATACAAAATATTTTACCAGGGAAACATTTGCCCCCAAATTTATGAGATTAATTATGCCAGATGAAATACAATTTAAGTCAAAATCATTATAAGAGAAAAAAAGAGACATTTCGTAAATCACAGGAGTTGCAAATTAAAATGGCAGAGCAGTCATGAAAATGCTGCACCTAATTTTTACCTAGAAATGAAAAAGGGAACACTGGACAAAAAATGGGGATATAGATGAAATTTCAATCGCAGTTGAAGCTTTTAACCCTTACCTTTGATGAAAAACTGATAAATCATACAGAACAAAAAATAAACAATTAGTGATCCTTACTTCACATTGTTATTTGTAACTTTTACCTAAGTAATCAAGAATAAATGTAACATTCTTTTTGAATGTCATTGGACGATTTCTGGTAATCAACCATGTATTAGGGCAATAGTCTCAATAAATTCCAAGAAAACAATATATGCATCATAATTTTTTCTGCAATGAAACTAAATTTAAAAATGCCAAGACAAGGAATATTTTTTTGCTTATATATTTTTGAATAAAAAAATACCATTTAGTAATTTATGAAATACAAAGGACATGGAAAGCAGATTTACCAACTTCTCAAAATTAATATCAAAATTGGTTAGAAATGGCTAAAGTATCAAGCTGAGGAAAAAGTAACACAGAAATGCATTTATAAGGAAAAAATTAAATAAATGATCAAAAATAAGTTACCCATTTAGACCCACAAGATGAGGAAATTTTGGAAAATTCTACAGCACAAGTGTTTGTGGAGATATTTGGAAATGGCAACTTTAGTGCCATTCTATTGGTGTGTGGATGGTCTGGTCCCACCATTTAGGAAGAAATTGGCAGGAAACAGTCCTGTGTTAATGATCCTTTTTAATATAGACACCAAAATTCAGGGGAAATACCCTAGAGAAATTCTCACAAAAAATCACTATGGAACAAGTACAAGAATATGGAATATATTGTGGTTTGTGTAGATGGATGTCAGATTCCATCCAGATAACTGCCTGTTGAGACTGAGAAAGAAAACACGGTGGATGCACTCTGAGGAATAGCATGCACCAATCAGAAGCAACAAAGAAAAGGTGCACTGTGCAGCCTGAGTAGAACTTACATAGCATGTGGTGCTATTAAAATAAGAAAAACAAAATTTGATGTGCCGCCCAATACTATTCAGGTGCATTCTTATGCATAAATACTTAATAACACAAGCTATTTTATCAGGATAAGGGCAAACAATAATAGGTCAACAAAATTGAGGAACTGCCTAGAGAGATGAAGGGGAGTAAGAGTGAAGAATAAGTTTGAGAAGAATAAATAAACAAGCAGGAAAACAAAGGAGAACTTAGTGAACTCAATGGTTGTAAGCAAAAGTTACTGTCTGTTAGAATATTATATCAGCAAACTCCATCTTATAACTGACCACATTATTGGACTTAAGGACTGAACCTCAACCACCTTGATAAATGCTCAGAAATCATTTGTTATGACTCAACATCCATTTACGATGTAAGCATGGACAAAACTTAAGAAGAGAAGGGTGCTTACATCATTTGTGAAATCATCTACTACACTCACAAGGAAAACTGGAAAACTATTTACTTTATATTTGGGCACAAAATGAGGATTCTAACGATGACAATGGCTGCAGCCCAGCCAATGAAAAATATAAGCAAAGAAATGAGTACTTAGAAAGATCATAACAGAAGCAAAAAGTCTATATTTGCAAATCATGTGAACAGTAATTGTAAAGTAAATAATAACTTTAAATGTAATACCGATATACAAAATTAACATCATTCCCCAATAACTATTAAATAAGAAAAGTTAATACCAAGTTAAGATGACTTTTTAAATTGCATGCCAAACAAACAAACAAAAATGACTGTCTTTAGGATTTAAAGAAAGGGTTCACAAGCTCTTTATGTGAAAAAGTACTAATACTTTAGAGAGGGCAAAAAAGCATAAATTACAGGCATACTAGACTGACAGTTAGAACAACTAATAGTTGAAAATGTCAATGACCAAATATTTAATTTGGCTCTTTCTACATGTGACAAAGATTTAATATCATATTCTAAGAGGATATGGCAGAAAAATATTGCTCAAGTAGCTAAAACAGTATTTAAAAGGAAGAAAATGTGAGATGTTCTACCAGAAATTATATTTTACAAAGTCTTACTAAATTTTCAGTTTGTATTGGCATAGAACAAGCAAGCTGACTACATATACAACAGATTATATATACAAACTTGCTATAAGAAGAGGAAGTGCTATAAATCAGTAGGAAAATATTGATTATTTGATAATAGCTATTGTGAAAACAACAAAAGGAGAAAAAAGAAAATGAAATATCTTATTTAGACTTTATATTGGAAAGTAAACTAGATGGATTAATAAACATTTTTAAAATATTGGAAAATATACTTATTTCCTCATGGTAGAAAAGGAGTTGTGAAACAACATTCCAAATCACATTCAAAGGTGAGGAAAATAAATCTCTGCTTTCAACAAAGGACAAAATAAATAAGAACAACATCATTGACAAGAGGAAGATATATTCCTCATTTTATGGTAAAAAATTATTAATGTATGCTTTATCAACAGGAAATAGAAAATTTTAAAAAATGTTTAAGAGTTATTACTGTTATCAAGAAGAAGAAAACCCTGGATACCTTAAATAAACATAAATACACATTCTGTCTCTTAGATACAAATGAAATTAAATTTTAAACAACAACAATTTACCATTTTCTATTTATAATAGTGAAGCCCAGAAGAAAACAAAGTGCCTACCAGAGTGTGGAGAAATTGGCACTTAGGCACTGCTGTGGGATAATAAACTGGTTCAGCCAATCTGGAGAGTAATCAGCCATATTGGGTGAAACTTTAATCTACTCATAAATTCAGATTTCCAGGGAATTTAGCTCAACGACATTTTTACAAAGACACACAAAGAGTCAGGTATGAAAGTATTTTGGCACCTCAATTTTTTTTTGAAACAAAGAGATGAAGGAAGCAAAGGTGTTTAACGTGAGGGAACAGGAGAATGTGGTGGATAAAGACAGAAAAACTACAAAGCAGTTGTCAAAGGGAAATAAGATCTCAAATAACAAAATGGAAGATTTCAAAAGGTGTAAAGTTGAGTTGTTTAAAAGATTACCAAGAGAATGTGATATACATGATATTTTTTTTGTGGAAAATGAAAAACGTTAGAGGATGAGACTTCTTCATCCAGGTGTAAGGAACTAGCTGCTGGCATATCATTTCTTCTACCATAAACAGACAGAAAAGCCGGATGAAACAAGCAATCCAACTGTTTGATACAGAGAAATGTGGTTAAGGCAAGGAGAACTGGAGCAGCTAAGAACAAGGAATGTTTCAGTGAAGGGAACAGTCTACATTTTCCCTGGGGGTATATTCCTATTCAGGCTGCAACCAAGAGGTTTCATTTGCACTCAAATCTTATTACCCACAAAGGCTGTGGTTGGAGATTCAGGAGACCCTGGTGGGCTTCTCTCTCTGGAGGTGTGCCAAAGTTTAGATATCATGTATAGTATCCTCCAAGTCAAAGTGAAATTCACTGAAAAGCAGAGAAAAGTGTCCAGTAACAGCAAGATAGGAAAAATATTACAGTTTGTAACCTACATGGAAAGAGCCACAAAGGTTCTCAGCCTGGAGTGCTGGGGATGAAGCAGAAGAATGTGACCATTGTCTATTGTCAGGCAGAAAATAATATCATCTCTAAGCCATTCAATCCAAAATTGTTAGGCACCCCAGAAGACAGGATCATATGAAAAAAAGAAACTGACAAAAAAATACATCACAATAGAAAAATAGCTAGAGATGATCTAGCTGGAAAGGGTGCAAAAATAAATCCTGCAATTATTCTGTCCGATTAACAAGATGAAAACATGAAGAAAGTGGATAAAAAATAGAGAATAGAACAGAGACTTAGAATCTGCATGGAAAAAACAATCAGCTTCAAAATTCTGAGTAGGGAACACAGAATTATGCCACAGAAGAGCTTCAAGATTCCCACTGACTGCTGCAAAGCTCTCATGAAAAGATTATCGGTAAACGACCTCTAAGAATTTTGACCTAGTGTTTTGAAAACATTTGCTATTATTCCGATTCCTGGAGAATCTCAGATAACCAGACCTGAATGTCCCCAAGTCTGCTGCCCTCCCAACATCCACCACGCTGAGCTTCCCAGCTCTCCAGCCTTCCATTTTAAGGGTGTTTTCCCTCACCAACTCTTAGAGAAATTAATTTTCTGGTGTTTGAGATCAGCTCAGAAAGTTCTGGAAACTTCTGGAATGGCTCTCTACAGTCTACCACACAGAAACATACCTCTGCCACAGAAATCCAGTAACTGGAGCTCTTGTGATCATAACAGAAACAGAATCTGACTGTCTGGGCTCACTCCCCAGTGCTGTAAAGGTGAGGAAATAGAGGGGCTGGGAGCCCTGCATTTCCTACAGGCCTTTGTATTTACAAGAACAGGAAACTGAAAGCAGATCAAGTTTCTCCTCCTCCCAACAAGCAGTCATTTCCAGAAAATGAACATGAAAGACACCCTCTCTACTAGAAAGACCTCCTGTTCAGGAGTCTCACTGAGAAAAGGAGGGCAAAAGACACTTGGGATAGACCTTAAGTCCAGACCAACTATGGCTGGTGTGGGGCCAAGTGAAAAATGAAAGTAGGGGAGCAGTTGTTAAGAAATTATTAATGTTGCAACAGATGAAATGAAAGCCCAAGCGGCACTCTGAGAGGCAGAGGAACAAAGTTTTATTATTCGTGGGTCCAGAGGAGAGTCAAGTCTCTAAAAAATCTGAATGCCAGGTCCTGGTTTTCATAATTTTATATAGGGACTCTAAGCGGGCAAATTCCTAAGCAAGAGGGCAGGCAGGGGTTACAAAAGCAAAAGGAGCAGGTTTAGCTTATCTTCCTAAAGCAGAGGGCTATTAGGGAGGAAAAGAGTCATTATCTGTTTAGAGTTGTAAATTCCAGTTGAAAGGGACAGGCAGGGAGTGCTTATCTTCCTAACCATGTGGATTCCAGGGAGAAAAGGGAGGAAGGGAGAAAGGGATGAGGGGTGCTTATCTTCCTAAAGCTGTGGGTTTCTGCTGAGGGGGGTTAGGGCCGCAGCACTTCCTTTATCATTGCCCCCTTTGATGCCCTTATAATTCCTTATGGGGCATCATCTGCTAACATGGGGATTTTTTTTAGTCCCCAGGGGCTGATATTTAACACAAGGCATTACTTGGTGTTTTAAGGCTTTTAAGCAGGAAGTGATGTATTGTGTTAGGTACCATAGAACGCATGGCCCAAAAGTTAAGAGGAAGAAGACTGAGGCTATTACTGGCATGAATAGCAAAATCCAGGAAAGGAGATACTGGAAGTAGTTCCTGTTGGCAGATGCCTGGTATACCCGGTTAAGTGGTCTTTGGCTTGTTCTTTTAGTAGGGCCACCTTGTCCCTAAATATCCCTGAGGAATTTGCACAGAAATGGCATTCTTTCTCCAGGGCCTGGCAGATTCCCTCTGAACCTGTGGTGACCAAGTCTAATCCTTACCTATTTTGTAAAACTACTTCTGCCAATGAATCTATCTGATCTTGCAACCCGTTGAGAGCCCCTGATATTTCTTCAAGATCATTTGATGTTTCCTGTGCTAAGGTTTGTAAGCACAAAGTGCTTACAAGCACAAGTGCAAGTGAGGCCTCTGCTACTGCTGTGCTCCCAACTACTCCAAGTCCTAAGAGTATCAGAATTGCCTGTATTGCTCATTTGGCTCAGGAGAGCTCTCCAGGCAACTCTTCTCCATACATTGGGAACGATGATACTGGCCAAGCCAGGTAACAGATGCTCTGGCCATCTTGGGGTTGGCACCAATAGGCATTGGTGCCAAGATCCAGATGGTGGTGTTTGCGGCGCATCAGTCAGTCTCATTAAGTGGGCGGGTGGTGTTACAGTTAGCCTTTCCAAGAGGGAGGAAGGGATGGTTGAAGGAGACCTGGTAGCTATGTTTTTACAGTTATCCAGTTTTCTTGGGGTTCGGTTATATAGACTGAGAGGGGTCTGGTCCCCACCGCAGAGCTGTCATGGGCCAGGAGGGTTACATTCCATGGGACAGGTATGGGGAAGATGGTTAGAACTGAGGAAGTGCATAGCCAGCAGGATGCAGCTATGTCAGGCCAGGATTCATTTAGGAGTTGGTGAAAATTTCGAACCTGGTTCAAAAGGACATTGCAGGGACCTGGCCCCACTGGGTGGTATATTCCAATTCCTACTTTTAGTCCTGTTTGGGCCTTTAAAAAGGTATTTTCTGACCCAGTGGTTATGTTGAATAAGGTGACTTTTACGGGGTCACAGGTTTCTATGTCACACCCTGCTGGGCTGGGGATTTTCTGTAGGAGATATGGAGAAGTCGGTGGGACCCCCTTCCAGGGAGCAGTGACACCTACCAGCAAGCTCCAAGAGAGGCAGAATTCTCCGCTCTTTTGGGGGTCTCAGCAGAGGTATTTGTCATAACTCCCACAGTTGCGGCCCCTACACCCTCTCCTGGGGGCAGGTATGGGGGCGTGGAGATATGGGGCAACTAACAAGATGTAAGGAGCGTGATCTTGGATTGCCCTGCAAGTGTCAAATATTACAGAGGCTGAAGTTGCACCTGCCGAGAACGGGACTAAAGCATTCAGCATCGATTGTTTGCAGCAGCTTTGACTAACTTGCAGCTGCCATGGATTTTGGGGGTGGGTATTGGCTCCTAGGGAGGGGGCAAGGAAGGAAAGGATAAGCAAGTCAAAGCACAGAAGCATCCTATTATATACCAATAAGCAATTGCAATTAGGGCTCTATTCACTATAGTCCAGTTTACAGGGGCCACAGCAGCTAGTCCAACTCCAAATACCAAGGTGAGTAGGCCGTATAAGCACAGGATCCACCAGGAGCAGGCGTCCATTCAGCAGGCATTTGACAAGGTCGGTGTTCGAAGATCCTGGGCGACTCGCACTCTCAAGGGGTGATGGGGTATGGGTCCTGCTCTTTATCAGGGTGTGCCTTCTTGACCCTGGAATGATAGATCTAAGGGATGATACCTGCAACTTTAAGAGCAGTAGGAGTTACAAGGATCACAGTATGTGGACCTGTCCAAGAAGGCTGAAGGGGTTCCTTTTTCCAGTCTTTGACCCTGACAAGGTCCCCTGGCCAGTGGGGATATGCTGGGTGTCCCGGGGGTTGCAGTTCCAGGACAAGACAGTTTTATATATTTGGGCTAGAGTTTTCCCCAGCTGATGGAGAATGGAATCTTGACTAGCCTCCCCCAGAAGTTTGATATTTCCTTTGAAGGCCCGGATAATTGAATTTCAAAGGGTGAAAAGCCTGTGGGCCCTGGGGTGCACCTAACTCTAAGAAGGGTTAAGGGGAGTAAGTCTACCCAGGGGAGAACAGTTTCTTGGCAGAATTTGGCTAGGGTGGCTTTGAGAGTTCAATTCATGCATTCAACTTTCCCTGAACTCTGGGGACTGTAAGTGGTATGGAGCTTCCACTTGATTCCTAACATTTCGCCAGCTCTTGGACTATGGCAGCCATGAAGGCCAGACCATTGTCACTTCCAATAGACAGTGGCAGCCCGTGTCAGGGAATGATTTCTCTAAGTAAAGCCTTAGTCACTTCTCTTGCCTTTGCGGTGCAAGTGGGGACAGCTTCAACCCAGCCTGAAAAGGTGCATATCATCACTAACAGATATTTGTACCCCCGACTTGGTTTCACTTCTGTGAAGTCTACTGTGAGATCTTCAAAGGGGGCTGTCGCCATGTCCTGGACACCTGCTGGAGCACAAGGGCCCTGCAGAGGGTTGTTTTTGGCACAAACTTGGCACAGGCTGCTGATGGTGGCACAGAGAGTAGCTAGTCAGGCTATGTAGTAGTATCTCCTGAGCAAGACTTCTAGCGCAGTTTTTCCTTGGTGGGTGAGTTGGTGGTATTGCTGCATGAGGGTATGAGCAGCAACTTTTGGGACAAAAATCTGGTCATCCAGGAGCAGCCAAGTTCCTTCAGGGGTTTGGCTTCCCCCTTCTCTCTTGGCCCATTCTTGCTCTTCCCAGGTATAGCTTAGTTGATTAGTTTCTTGTCCTAAGAGGGCAGCTGCGGTGTCAATTCCAGGACTCGTAGCCCATGGGTTCCTTCAGCCGCTTACCAAGTTGCTTTGTTGAATAGCCTGTTTCCTTGAAGGACCATATCCATCCCATTCTGATGTCCCTGGCAGTGGATGATGGCGACTTTGTCTGGCTTCCAGATTGCTTCTAACAGTTGGAGGATTTCTTCTTTGTTTTTGATTTCCTTGCCCCCTGCATTTAGGAGACCCCTTTCTTTATAAATTGCCCTATGAATATGAACAGTAGCGAATGCGTACTTAGAGTCAGTGTAAATGCTGACCACTTGCGGGGTGGCTAGCTGCAGGGCTCGGACCAGAGCCCAAAGTTCCATTCATTACACGGAGTTCTGTTCTCTTCTGGGGTAGAGAAGCCACTTCCACCATCCATTCGGTAGTGGTAACTGCATATCCAGCAAGCTTTTCCCCATTTTTAAAGAGACTGCTCCCATCTGTAAATAGTGTCTGATCTGGGGAAGGGAGTGGTTTGTCTTGGAGGTTGGGGTAACTGGCGTAAACTTCCTCGGTCACTTCAAAACAATCACACTCAGGAGCCCCTTCCTCATCTGGCAAAAACATGGCAGGGTTTAGACTGTGCATCGTTTCTATTGTCACTCCAGGGTTTTCAAAGTGTGAAAACCTTGGTAATGTGCGAGCTGGGGATTAGATATTCACTGGTGCCTGTGTGAGTTCATTGGGGCAGTGACTGTGTGTGGCAGCATAACATGAATAGCCTGTCTGAGGATTAATTTGTTGGCTTCTTTGACGAGGGTTACGGTTGCTGACATGGCTTTCAGGCAGGGTGGCCACCCTGCAGCCACGGGTCCAGCTGCTTGGAGAAGTAAGTGATGGGTCTTTGCCAGGGGCTGACTGTTTGTGTGAAGACCGCCAATGCTACTTTGTCCATTTCATGCATGAACAGGTTAAAGTTTCGAGTTACATCCGGGAGCCCCAAGGCAGGGGCTTGTCTGAGTTGCTTTTGATGTTTTGAAGGGCCCCCTGTTGAGCTTCTCCCCAGGCAAGGGACTCTTTTTCTGGACCTGTCAAAACTTCATAAAGGGGCTTGGCCATGGCTGTAAACCCGGGAATCCAGATGCGGCAGAACGCTGCAGCCCTGAGGAACTCGCAAAGCTTTCTTTTTGTGGTGGGGGTAGGGATGGTGCAGATCACTCTTTTTTTTTTCTTTTACAAACCCTTGTGTCGAGGGCTGACTTTCAATAGATCGCAGCAAGGGAGCTGCTCTGCTACATACGAAACCCGACCCAGAAGCAGGTCGTCTACAAGTGGTTTAGCACCAGGTTCCCCACGAACGTGCGGTGCGTGACAGGCGAGGGGGCGGCCCCCTTTCCGGCCGCGCCCCGTTTCCCGGGAAGACGGGCTCTCCGCACCGGACCCCGGTCCCTCCGGCGGGGACGGCGGGGGACCGGCTATCCGAGGCCAACCGAGGCCCCGCGGTGCTGCCTTATCGTTCCGCCTGGGCGGGATTCTGACTTAGAGGCGTTCAGTCATAATCCCACAGATGGTAGCTTCGCCGCATTGGCTCCTCAGCCAAATGTCTGAAGGGGAAATGTGAGCTTGGAAGCAAGTGAGTCCAGGATTCAGCTATGAAGTAGTGAGGGAGGGAGGGGTAAGATATCGATCTGCAATATGTTAAAGAGGTTGAATTGGTAGCACTCAGTGATCTATTGGATGTGGGAATGAGGATAAAGACATTAGGAGAACACCCAACTTTTCCTCTTGGATAAATGGGTAGACAAATGACTTGAGAGAGAAGAAAGATGAGGAAACTCTTTCAAAGAGTGGAGGAGTTGGTGTGGAGTGGGGGATAAGGTGAACATAGAATGGGCTGCAAGGTCAGTTTTGGACCACCTGAATTAGGGGTTCTGTGAAAAATCCAGGTCTGTCTTGAGGATGTGTATGGAAGAAGACATTCCTGGAGTCAATTCTGGTGGGGACGTTGACAAGTAGGGCAGGAATAGTCAGGTTTGCCCTTCTATTCAATAATTTGCTACTTCCTTTAAGAGTGGCAACTGAAGCCACCTACCATGTTCTTCTTTGGATGTAGATGGTTTTTGGTATCTACAGAGGAGAGGTTAATGGCAGGGCTTTACATGCAGCCACACTGGACTTGGCATCCTGACACTATCACACAATGCTTTTCAGAGAATAGCTGTGAATATACTACCATCCAGCCTTCCCCAGCTGGTGTTCTTCCCCTGAAAACAGGCATGTGTCTGCAAGTCCAGGGAACTGGAAGATGTGAGAGATGAGGAATAAGGAGGAAACCAAGAGTCCTCAAATGAAGAGAAATGATATCAACTTTAAACATTAAGTGCATAGCAATACTAGGGCATATATCACACTGGTAAAACAAAAACATATTTTCTCTCATATTTGGATGAGAGCTAATTTGGTTACTAAAATGAAGTAAGTGCTAAGAGAAACTATGGTGCTTGATGACGGAGTAACAAAATGAACAAGTTATTACTCCTTTAATCAAGGAATTTAGAATGCATGGATATAGAAGTGTTGAGCTCTCTGTTTGACAGTGCAGAAAGGTTACAATGCTGACAAGATGGTCCCAGGTGTCCTGGCTGCCACTCGAGAATCCACCTGTTGAAATGTTGGCTCTTCAGATGATAGAAGCTTTCATGACTTTCCTCAGGATGGTCCTGGCATTCTCAGCAACAATAACAATGAAGTGATTGTGTTCAAATCATCTGAAATGGTGGATGACACGGCCACCCAAAAGTGGGATGCCCTAAGGAGGATGAGGAATGCCTGAACGACAGCATGATTCATGCAAGTCACTTTCGAGTCCCCTCTGGTGAAAGCTTGCAGATCTTAGAACTTTACAATGGCCTTGTACTCACTCCATAAGAGCCAATCTCATGCTCATTGTAACCTGCTGGAGACATTTGTCATTCACATTGAATTGCCATAGATAAACTTTCAGACAGTCTTCCAAATCATCTGCATTCCTGATGCCTATTTTCTCCTGCAGGGAGACCACATTTTCATTAGTGGTCTTCTCACAGGTAAGGACCTGGTTTATAGGAGGTTGTCACAGCTGATGTGTGACAGATCCTTTTGCAATGTATCCATACTTTTGGAAGTCGTATAATGAAGGGTCAAGTTTGAAGACCAGGAATATGGGGGCTCACTCAGCTGTTCCTTCTGGAGATTTTCCAGGACATTTCTTCAGATATTCTGCTGGAGCTGACCCTCCCTCAGGACACTCTTACTGAAGTTCCTATCCAGCTCAGTCCAGGCAAAATAGAACTTCTTTCCCCTGCCATTTATTGTCTTAGCAAATGTCACATTCTTCATGATGAACTATTCATGTGTGAAGATGATGAAAAAGTCATAATGGATGAACTGCATGTTCAGCAGATAGTTCCCCAGGGTTTTTGCATGGCAGCTCCTGAAGCAGGCAGGTCTCAGAGCAGCATGTTCAGAAAATGGGAGGATGAGTAGGACGACCAGGTGTGCATGGTTCTCGGCACCCCGAGCAGGAGCTGAGGCTTGCTCCTCATTTCCAATGCCCTGCAGCACATTAATGAAGGTTGATATGTCATTGCCATATCACAACGATGTTTATAGGGGTGCAGAACTCTGCCCTCAGAGTCTCTCTGATCACAGAGACTACCTCTGGCCACATCCCATCTTCCCAGGCCTTCTCAGTGCTCAAGACCTGTCCCTCAGCTGGAAACCACCAGTCTGAATGGTATGGCACAACAGAGGGGAAGGATGCAGATAAGAGTGTCGGGGGATGGTAGGGGCTCTTTCATATTTGTGAGTAGTGGGGTGGCCTGCAGAAGTAGGAAGAGTACAGGTTAGGATGGCCAAGCACTTAGGGAAGTATGGGAGTCATGTGAATTAACATCCTTACCCCAGACTTTTGAATCCACAGCCATGCCAACAGCAAAGACATTTCTATTTGAATCAATGCAAGGCTTTGGAAAACAGTTTGACAGTTCCTCAAATATTTAAACACTTACAATTTGACCCAGAAATTCCACTCCTAGGTAAAATACTCAAGAAAAATACAAATATGTATCCATGGGAAAAAATTGGCATATCCATGCTAAGGGTCAAAAAAAAAAGAATGTGGGATTTAGTTTTATAAGACTGAGTATGATCAAACTTTTTTTTTTAAATTTTCAACTTGAAATAAAATTAATGAAAGATGGGGACTGTGTTTATAAAAGGAAATTTGAAAACATAGTATATGTTTATGATTTCTACCATGCCATTTCACCTCTGTTCTAATATCATCTGAAAATTTTTCTCTAAGATTTTCCTTCCTAAGGACTTAGCTCCCCAACTCAATTTGAAGTTTCTGGGGCATTCAGAACACACCTTCTTTATATTTTACAGAATGCCTAATACAGAGCTGGAGACACAGTAAGCAGTTAATACATGTTCTAAGGACCACCTGAATTGAGATGAAATTTAAAGGGATCAAATACAAAATCCTGCAGATAAAATTAGGGAGATTTGGCTGGTAGAAAAAACTAACAGTTCTGGTCTGGACTCAACCTGAGTTGAGGGAGGGACTCTTCTCACACATAGTCCCACAGACTGTTTTACACATAGTGGATGCATACAAGTATTCATGGAGCTTGGAGAGCTATTCAAATCCTGTGCCCACTGGTCTCTCCTTCCAGGACCCCCCGCCTCTAATTGCTGTCTCCCGACCTCAGACTCCCTCTGATTTTCATGAGAATTCCCTATACCCTGCTCACCCTTTTCCTCTCTAGACTAACTCTTGGAATCATCCTGGGTGATATCCTCATTCAGGAGACTGCCCTGGACTACTAAGATTCAGTGGGCATGGAGGACATGACAGCCTGTCTGTGTCAGATTTGACCCTGTGTTCAGTGCATTGCTGTGTGTTCCAGGAAAAGGCAGGATGTTGGGATAAAATCAGACATCTGGAGCTTGACCTGCAATACCACACGTTGGGTCACTGACCATAGCACTGGGCAGCTGCTGAATCCAAAATTGCCCTACACTCCCTATTCCATCCAAACTGGCTTTTTCTAGTTTCTTGATGCCCTGTCCTAATCTCAGGCTGTTCCTTCCACCTGGAAGAGTCCTTCATGCCTCTTCTCCCTCCACTCCATTGCCATAGCCTGGTAATTTGTTATGGCAGCAAGTGAAAACCAGTACTCTCCTCCTCTATTGTCTGTGTACCCATCATACCACCAGGGTCCTCTCCTAGTGTCCAGGAGTTTCATTCTGCCACATTAAATAGACAACTCTCTCAAACTGGTGACTCGGACTGTAGACATGTTCCACCATTTGGCATCTACCATTGGTTTCTTTTGGGTGCTTCTGTAACTTGACTCCCTGGACACACAAATTGAGAATGGCCAGTGTCTCTGCCCCCTCCTAACTGGACTGTCTTGACACATTATATGGCAACATGTTATCTACATTTTGTCAACTGTTGCCAAACACGTGGCTTCACACAGCCACATGGAAATGGTCACTTGTTTTCTTTCTTGTTTTTAGCAACTTCCCCTGACTTTTGCAGCATCTCTTGAATGTTTCAATACATTGTTTACAGCTCATGAAAGAAGTTTTTTTAAAAATTGTACTTTTAATTATAGTGCATTGTTTACAATAAGGCTTACTGTGTTGTACGTTCCTGTTGTATATAGCTATTAAGATTCAAATTTCATTTCTTTCTGCACTTTACAAATATTGCTCCATTTTCTTCTTGTAGTCAGTGTTAGTGTGGAGAACCTGATATCAATCTGATCCTTGTTCATATTAAGCAATGTGTCCCTTAACTCTGGAAACTCTTGCAATTTTCTTTGTGTATTTAATACTCTTAAATTTCTCCCTAGTGGCTGCAGGGGTGAGTGTCTCCTATTGATCCTATTTAGCATATTATCAGCTCTTCTATTTGATTATTGAATCTAACTTAAATTATGGGAAATTTTACCACAATTCTTTCTTACACAATTTTTTCTTCTTCTTTTTTTTTTTTTTTATGTTTTTTAATGGAATTTCTGCTCTGTCCTTCGTGGACCTTTGCTATTCTCTTATATTTTTTCTCTCTTCAGTTATCTCTGCCACCCTCTGAGAATTACTCATTCTAATATTCTCCCTAACAAATCCTCAGCTATTTCCTTACTGCTGTTTTCATTTTCTTAGAATTACATTAGTTTCCATTTTAACTGGGTAGCTCTATATTTATTTGCTAAATCTCCAGCCCTACTCACTTGGGGCCTGAAGAAGAGGGGTGAAGTCCAGATGGGTCTGCAGGGCTAGTACTCATTTTTATCGCCTCCTCACCCCCACAGGGCTTTTGTGCAACTTTCATTTTTCTCCATTAACACATGTGATCTGGCTTGTCACCTATCTTCTCTGCCAGTTTCTAGAGTGAAGGGGCAGGAAATGCAAGGAAGGGGTGACAGCAGGACTTAAAAGATATGCTTTCCACTGTGATAGAATTCAGCATACCCCTGGCTGCAGTTACGATTCTCCCCATATATTCCAATCTCTTTCTTTCTCTGTTTCTCTTCACAAAAACAAACCACTTCCCAACACAAAGTGCTAGCTAGCCTTCAATCTTCTGTGGCATTTTTCATAGCTTGTTTCTCTTTTTTTCAGTAAAGTCCTGGACTGATGATATGTGGTCAATAATTACTTATTGTTTAGGTTGAGTATGATCAGAGTGATACACCCTTGGAATTTGTTCCTACTGTGTGCAGTCTCAGGAAACATAAAGCATCCAAAGTACCTGGTTGAAACTTTAGTTTCTTTCACTGTTTTATCTTGATTTTAAATTCTTCTATACCTGCATTTATGTCCCTCTTTAATGAAGAGTAGTATTTATTTTTTGCCTTTTTTTTGCTCCTTTATCGGCCTCACCAGAGGCTTGTCTATTTTGTGACTCTTTTCAAAGAAATGATTTTCAGCTTTATTTATCATATGCATTGATTGTGTTTGGTTTTGGTTGGTTTTTGCTATTCTAATCTCCATTTTACTGTATTGATGCATGTCAGTTTTCTCTCAGGAATATTACCTTGCAAGAAATGCTGATTGTTGACAGCCAGGGCAGGAGAGTTTTGTCTTGGCAAACCCTGACATAACACAGCCAAACTTCTCAAGCGTGACTGTGTAGTCCCTAGCCTCAAAAGATCTCTGCCATCCATCAACATTATCACTAGAACACTCACCATGCAACTGCACCATGCACTTTTCATTAGAGAGAAGCTAGGTCCATACTTCTTATTTAGAAACACAGTGCAAATAAGCCTGAAAGGCTACCAAGGGGGTTGTGTGAATGCAGGTGAAAACAACATGATGGCAGTAAAGCAGAAGAAAGGTGTCATGGTTTGGAACTGAATGTACCCCAGAAAACATGTTCTTAAGCCTGATCCATTCTTGTGGGTGTGAACCCATTGTAAAGTGGACATTTGGATGGAGTTATTTCAGTTATGGAGTATTCTACCTCAATCAGGACTTATTCTATTATTGGAGTCTTTATAAGCAGAATGCATTTCAGACACACAGAGAGGAAGCCACAGAAGTAAGAAGTTGAACATCAAAACAACTCAAAAGAGAAAGGAAAGAATAGGAGACATCACTATGTGCCTTGCCCTGTGACAAACTAAGGACCAAAGATCACTGGCAGCCAGCCCTAGAGTGCCATTCTTTGGGAAGAAAGTCTAACCTTAACTATGCCTCGATTTGGATTTTCTCTTATCCTCAAAACTGTGAGCTAATCAATTAACCACTGTTTAAGACGACCCATTGCATAATATTGACTTGAGCAGCCAAGGAAACTAAAACAGGATCCATAGGCTGGGTCTCAGGCTTGAAGCCCTCTGGGAATTGGCCATGGGACCATTTTCAAGTAGTCTTTGTGGTGTCTTTATCCTCAGTCATTTTACATGAGTTCTACTTTGGTGCGTTAATGTGTGATTATGTGTGTCTGTCTCATAAATATGAGGCCAGCTGGGATTGGGACCAGAACAGATAAGTAAAAGAATTGAGGTAAAAATGATCTTCATAATATCCTTATATCTCATTCTGCCCCCCTCAGTCTGTACTCTAGCTTAAAATTCTTTTTTCTATTTAACAAGTAATTTTATTGATATATATTAATAAAGCATAAATCCATTCAAAGTGCACAATCAATGGTATTCGGTATAATCTAATAGTTGTGCATTCATCACTTAAAACATTTTTAGAGCATTTTCATTATTCCAGTAATAATAATAATAAAAAATAAAAATGAAACAAACAAACAAAAAAACCTCATCACTTCTCAATCTTTCTATACTCCTTCTTCATTTATAACTGACATTCTCTTTTCTTCTGTCTAGTATATTTGTATTTATATTTTGTAAAACAATATTAAATATGCAATATCAGCCATATTCATATTTTACAAGAGGATTCAGTATGTTATACATTCCCAGGTTAAATTTTTTACATTTTGTTGTAATAATATAGATGTCCTTAGGCATTCCTTTTCAATCACTGTCATATGCATGTAATAGCTCTGCTAGTCACAAACACCATGATGGGCTAACATCTTTTCCGTTCATTTCCAGAGATTTACAAACAGCCTTTTAACCAATTTGGAACAGATTAACCATGAGCTTTCCATTCTCTACCCGCAGTCTATTTTCTGGTGACCTATATTCTAATTATTAATTCCATGAGTTTATATAATATATTTAGTTCATGATAGCACAATCATACAGTATTTGTCCTTTTGTGTCTGGCTTGTTTCACTCAACATAATGGCCTCCAGGTTCATCAATATTGTCATACACTTCATGACTTCATTTTTTCTTACTACTACATAATATTTCATTGTGTGTATACACCACAATTTGTTTATCCATTCATCAGTTGATGGGCACCTGGGTTGTTTTCAACTTTTAGCAATCTTGAATAGCACTGCTATGAACATGGGTGTGCAGTTATCTATTCGTGTCAATGCTCTCAGTTTTTCTGGGTATGTTATGCACTTATGTTATTGAGTTTCCCTTGTATGTGATGATTTGCTTTTCTCTTGCTGTTTTCAAACCCTCTCTTTATCTCTGATATTTATTATTCTGAATAGTAGTTGTCTTGTGGTAGGTCTATTTTGATTTATTCTGCTTGGGGTGCGTTGTCCTTCCTGAATATTGATATTTATGAATTTCATAAGGTTTGAGAATTTTTCAGTAATTATTTCCTCAAATATTCTTTCTGCCCCTTTTCCATTCTCTTCTCCTTCTGGGACACTGAAAATGCGTATGTTTGTGCATTTTGCCTTGTCATAAATTCCCAATGACCCTGTTCCATTTTTTCCATTCTCTTCTCTTTCTGTTCTCCTGTCTTTTCCAGGTCAGATGTCCTGTCTTAGAAATCACTAATTCTGTCTTCAAGCAATTCAAATCTGCTCTTATGTGACTCTAATGTATTTTTAAAAAATATCTTTTTATTACAGAACTATGAACTTACAAATCATGCACTTGTGTAGAATTCCCATACAACACCCACACCATTGTGGAATATTTGTTATAGTTTGCAGATAATATCATCAAATTTTTACCACTAACTATGGTCATAGCTTACATTTGGCATATTTTTTCCATAACGCCTATTATTAACACAGTACCTCATTGTCATTGATGCAAGAATATTACAGTATTTCTGTTAACTATAGTCCAAGCCTTGAGCCATGGGTTTTACTCCAGCTTAATAAGTTTGGGGTGGGGGAGGGGAGCCTTTCCTGGCCATGGCAGTGTTTGGTAACTCACATTTGTTGTTTCAGGTTTTTCATCCCTGTTCCTCAACCTTCTGAGATTTGTGTAGCACTATCCTATTCTGCTGATCCACAAAGCAGGTTTCTCATACAGCTTTTGGCTCTTTCTCTTTTGTTTTTCTGAGAGTTGAGCTCTGCCTGCCTATACCAACACCATCTTCTTGGAACTCCTATCTTATTATTCTTAAGTGTCTCTCCCAGGCATGTAGCACTAATTGATGTGTGTGCACATATCTCTGTGTGTGTGTGTGTGTGTGTGACTTGCATCATGATCAAGCCATTTATTTCATCTGCATAGATAGGTGCTCTTTTCTGAGGATAAAAACGATTGATTTCCCTTTACTCTGATAAGAGAGATGTGCATGATATCCTCATAAATCTTATTTCAATTTCTAATGTTGAACTCATCTGTCACTCTCTGGATATGTGACATGGAAAATTCTTTTCTTCCCATCTAGCCTGTAGGCACCACAATTGTCCCCTTCTTTATTTATCCCACAGAGTAAATATAATAGTGCTGGACCCTCCACACACAAGGAAGACCAGGTTGAGTGTGCAATAGGGTTAGAGCAGTCCCTGTCACAGCTGTGAATATCCACACAGGACATAATACACTCCAAGCAAAGCACAAGGTTATGCTCTCTCTGTGTGTAATCCTTCATCTAATTCATTAGGTTCCAGAGATCAAGAGGTTGATTAATTAAGATCTCTGTGATGCATATGAGTAATGAGCTTTCACCATTTGGACTTCGGTGAAGTTCTGAGTTCTCTCTTGACATTGATTGTCTTTCTCTGGAACTTTTATATTTATGTTATAATTGCTGTTGTGTGGCCACTAAAAGCTCATCAACATTTCAACATACATCTCTGTGTTTGGGGTTTCTGGGACCAGGTTCATTCTGCCAATGTGACTGTCTGGAAAGCCTAGTCAAAGCATCCATGCATAATTCACACACAGTCAAGGTCATCATGCCTGGAGGTGAGCACAGGGGCCTCTACTCTCTTCCTGAAGTAAGGATCTTTCTCCCTCTTTTCCCTCACTGCTGGTTGGAGTCATGTATCAAAAACAGTGGAGAATGAAGTGGTAGGCCCAGGGCAACCTGAATATTCTGGGGCCATTCTTTGCCTGATGATAATTGTGTTTTCACTTATCATTAAGATGGTGTGGGATGTTGTTGGAGGTGTGGGCGGTGGGGAACATGGGAATCCCTGTAATTTCTGTGTAATATTTAGGTAATCTAAGCACCATTAAAAAAAAAAAATATATATATATATGTAAAATAACATTTATGTAAGCAAATGCACATATATGCATATATATTTATATATCATTTTACAAATATTGGTATGTATTGTGAAAAATTTGATTTTTACCCACAATAAAAAAAAAAAGTAAAAAAAAAGGCATATTTCTTCTCTGCTTAGCTGTTACATAGTGGAGGGTGTTTATTTTTGGACAAACTTACAAGGGATGAAACCCATTTAATGATCTGTAGAGGAGGGGCTAGGCCTATTTGACAACAGACTAATTCCTTGGCAGCTGGCAGCCTTTGGTGCTTCTGCAGTGAGCTGGTCCCATGTGTCTTGGGTTCCTGTGGTTTACTGGGGCAGAGACCTAAAGTTCTTGAGTATTTCTGTAAGATTCTATCTCCCTGAAACCTACATAGGGAACTGACTGAATGACCCACAGCCCACACAGCAGGATCTGCAAGAGAGGTACTCAGGAGTCCAGGCCGCTTTGCCTTCCCTCACTACTTCCTCTTCATTGTTGTCTTGTTGAGTTTCCCCGGAGCCCTCATGGTAGTTTTACATATTATATATATATATATATATGAGAACTTGTGAGCTTAAAAAAATCATGAATAACATGCAGAATTCCCATACATCATTCCTCCACCAATACCTTGCGTGGTTGTGGAACTTTTGTTATATATTATGAAAGAACATCAACAAAATATTCCTACTAACTATGGTCCATAGCTTACATTTGGTATACTTTTCTATACACTGCCTTAATAGTAATATGCATTACTATTGTATATTTGCTATAGTTCATGGGAGAACACACTCATATTTTTACTGTTCACTACAAGCCATCATTCAACACATGGTTCACTGTGTTATACAGTCTCATACCTTGTGTAATCCATCCAAATTATACATTTTGTGACTATCACTTTCATCTTAGAGTTATGCAGCCATTGCCTCAGTAAATGTTTGTTTTCCATAGTCCAAAAGGAAAAAATTCCATAAATAACCCACTATTATTGATCCTTAGCTTTGATATAGTACTTTCTTTGACATTGACTAAAATATTACAATATTACTGTTAACTATAGTCAGTCAGTTACATTAATTGTAATTTTCACAAGCTTTATCATATTCTTACCACCTTATAATAGTGATGTACATTTGCTCTAGTTTATAGAAGAATATTCTTGCATTTGTGTTAACCAAAATCCTCATCTACCATTGGGTTCACTATGCTATTAAGTCCCTTGATTATTCTCTGCCTTTCTTTCAATTGATATTTACATCTCTAGACTACTCCTTTGGCCAAAATCATATTTATTAACCAGCTGTGTTTGTTATACTCATTTTAATGTGTTATCTACAACTCTATTTCCACAGTTTCATAGTCAAGCTAATTAAAATTCTACATACATTAAGAATCAATATCCTTTCTCATCCCTCAACCTATCTACCAGTAATCTATACTCTAGATTTTAACTCCATGTGCTTATTCTTTGTATTTAGTTCATATTAGTGAAACCATACAATATTTATCTTTTTATGTCTGGTTTATTTCACTCAGCATAATGTCCTCAAGGTTCTCCATGTTGTCATATGGGTTCTAATTTCATTTCAAATTACAGCAGCATAGTATTCCATTGTATGTATGTAACACATTTTGTTCATCCATTCAGCAGTTGATGGGCACTGGGGTTGTTTTCATCTTTTGGCAACAGTGAATAATGCTGCTATGAACATTGCTGTGCAAATGTCTGTTCACATCCCTGTTTTCATTTCTTCAAGATATATTCCAGTAACAAGATAGCTGGATCATATGGCAGTTCTATAATCAGCTTCCTGAGGAACCATGAAATTGTTTTATATAGAGGCTGCACCATTCTACATTCCTACAAACAGTGAAGAGGTGTTCCTATTTCTCCATATCCTTTCCTGCACTTGTAGTTTTTTAAATAATGTCCATTCTATGAGGTGTGACATGATGTCTCATTTTATTATTAATTTGCATTTCCCTAATAGCTAGTGATATTGAACACTTTTTCATGTGTTTTTTGGCAATTTGTATTTCCTCTTTGGAAAAATGTCTATTTAAGTCTTTTGTCTATTTTTTTTTATTGGATTGCTTGTCATTTTACCTTTGAATTGTATGACCTCTTAATATAGCATGGAATTGATTGTTTTTGGATATGTGGTTTCCAAATATTTTCTCCCATTGAGTTGGCTAAATTTTCATCTTTGGACAAAGTCCTTTTATGCACTAAAGTGTTAAGGCTGAGGAGGTCCCATTTACCCATTTTTTTTCTTTCATTGCTCATACTTTGGGTGTAAGGTTTAAGAAACTGCGCCCTACCACAAGATCTTGAAGATGTTTCCTGACATTTTCTTCTAGAAGTTTTATAGTTCTAACTTTTATATTTTGGCCTTTGATCCATTTTGAGTCAATTTTTCATAAGGCATGAGATAAGGGTCCTCTTTCTTTCTTCTAGATATGGGTATCCAGCTTTCCCAGCACCATTTCTTGAATACAATGTTCTGCCCCAGCCATGTGTCCTTGAAAGCTTTGCCAAAAATCACTTGACAAGAGATATGAGGGTGTGTATCTGAACAATGATTTCGGGTCCATTGTTCTATATGTCTACCTGTATGCCAGTACCATGCTGTTTTTACTGCTGTAGCTAGGTAATATGGTTTCAAACCGGGAAGTGAGGGTCCTCCAACTTCATTGCTACTTTTTAAGATGTTACTGTCTATTCAAGGCCCCTAACCCTTCCAAATAAATTTTATAATTTGCTTTTCCATTCCTTTAAAAAAATGCTGTTTGAATTTTTATTGGGATTACACCAAATTTGTAAGTCAATTTGGTTAGAATTGACATCTTAATGATATTTAGTCTTCTAATCCTTGAAAACAGAATGTTCTTTCATTCGTTTAGGTCTTCTTTGATTTCTTTTAGCAATGCATTGTAGTTTTTAAAAATATAGGTACTTTATATACTCAGTTAAGTTTATTCCTAAATATTTGATTCTGTTATTCGCTATTGTAAATGGAATTTTTTCCTGACTTCCTCCTCAGATTGCTCATTATAGAATGAGACTTATACTATTCTTTAGAGTGTTTGCCTCATGTATTTCAGGGCACCCTGGTTAGATGTGTATACATTTATGATTTCTATTTATTCCTGGTAAATTGCTTCTGTTATTAATATATAATGTATTTCCTTGTCTCTAATAACAGCTTTGTTTGTAAAGTTTATTTCATCAATACAAATATAGCTACTCCACCTTTAGTTTGATTACTTCATGCTTTGAGTAACTTTTTTCCAGCATTTCACTTTCAGTCTATTTGTATCCTTGTGTCTAAGGTGAGTCTCTTGTAGACAGGATATAGATGGTTCTTATCCATTCTGCCATCTGTGTGTTTTGGGAGTTTAATCCATTAACATTCAGTGTTATTACTGTAAAGGCAGTTCATGTTTCACACATTTTGACATTTGTGTTTTATTTTTCATACCTTATTTTCATCACTCTTTTTAAATTTTTAGTTACTTTTTTTATTAGTCAGCCAAAAGGGTGCTGATGCAAAATACCAGAAATCGGTTGGTCTTTATAAAGGATATTTATTTGGGGTAGAAGTCCACAGTTACTGGGCCATAAAGCATAAGTTTCTTCCCTCATCCAAGTCTGTTGCTACATGTTGGAGCAAGGCAGCTGCTGACGTTTGCCAGGGTTCAAGAATCTTGGGTTTTTCTCTTCCCAGGGCTGTGTTTCTCTCCGGGCTTAGCTCCTCTGTTTCCTCCACAAGGTCAGCTGTAGACTATGAGGCTCTCTAGGCTTTGCCTCTCTCTACAAGGCCAGCTGTGAACTCTCAGGTGAATAGCTCATCTCTATTCCAGGGCCTTCTCTCCTTCCTCACCAGAACTCCAACATCAAAATTGCTACAACTCTGTTCTTTGCCATGCCTTTTATATTTGATTCCTGCCCCACCAAGGGGTGGGGCTCAACACCCTACTGACATGGCCCAGTTAACACCCTAATCATAATTTAATCATGCTCAGATTAGCAGACCAGTTTACAAGTATAATCCAAGATCTATTTTTGAAATTCATAATTACATCAAACTGCCAAACCGCTACACTTTTATTTACAAAATCTTCATTTATAGACTCTCTTCCAAATCTCTCTCTCTTATCTTTTCTTTCAGAATTTAGCATTCCCATTAGTATTTCCTGCAAAGCCAGTCTCTTCATTACAAACTCTCTCAGGTTCTGTTTATCTGTGAAAATTCTAAACTCCCCTTTATTTTTGAAATATAATCTTATCTGATATAAGATTCTTGGCTGACAGTTTTTCTATTTCAGTGTCTTAAATATATCATACTACTGCCTTCTTTCCTCCATGGTTTCTGATGAGAAATCTGCACTTAATCTTATTGAGTGTCCCAATGTGATGAATCGCTTTTTTCTTACTGCTTTCAGAATTCTTTATTTTTTGGCATTTGAAATTCTGTCTAGTGTGTGTCTTGGAATAGCTCTATTCAGATTTGTTCAGATTGGAGTGTGTTGTGCTTCTTGGACACAGATATCTATGTCCTTCAATAGATTGAGAAGTTTTCTATGATTATTTCCTCAAATATACCTTCTGTCCCTTTTCCCTTTTCTTCTCCTTCTGGGACACCCATGAAACATATGTTTGCATGTTTTTGCCATTACTGTATTTAGATCCCTGAGATCCTATTCTTTTTTTTTTTTCATTTTTTTCTTTAGATGTTCTTTTCTGTGTTCACTTTCAGAAGCCCTTTTTTTTCAAGCTCAGTGAATCTTTCTTCTGACTCTTAATTTTGCTTTTATATGGCTCCAGTGTACTTAAATTTCATTTATTTTACCATTTATTCCCATAAGATTTGTTATTTTGTTATGTGGGCTTTCAAATTCTTTGTGCTCACCCAGTGTCTTCATAATATCCTTAATCTCTTTATCAATCTCATTGAATTTATTAAGGAGATTTGTTTGAACATCTGTGATTAGTTGTCTCAACTCCTTAATGTCATCTGGAAGCTGAGCTTTTACCTTTGACTGGGCCATATCTTCCTGTTTCTTGTTATGGCTGTAACTTTTCTGTTGGCATCTCAGAATCTGATTTACTTGATGTATTTACTCTGGGCTCAGTTTCTCTGTTTAGTCTAGAACTTTCTATTTGAATAATTTTGTGCTACAACCCCTCTTTGGTTCAACTTATTTTGAAACTTTATAACAACTCATGTTTAGCCATTCTGTTTTTTTTTTTTTTTTTTTTTTTTTTTTTTTTTTTTTTCTTCAGCTCTGTTTCATCTGTTTCTTGCCCTTTCTCCTTTGCTTGGTGTGGAATAGGAACTGAAGATGTGGTTGGTACTGGAAGCCTTGGGAGCTGAATCTTTCCACATTGCCCCAGGAACTGATGAAGCTTCTCCCACCTTTCTCTTCTGCCAGGGTTATGGATGGAGCTGCAGCCATGTGCAGTAGTCCAAGCTGTACAGGCCAAGGCCATCTGTTGTTTTTTGGAGAGACTGATGAAAGTCCATGCTCCTTCTTCCCCTGCCTGGGATGGTGATGGAGACACAGGTGTGGACAAACTAAGACATGTGGGCCAAAACTGAAAACAGTAGTCCAGATAGACTGACAAAAATCTAGCTTACCTATTCGCTTGCAAGGGGTGTGTGCAACAATCTTGTCCATTTGGACCAAAAGCAAATGCAGTTGCCCAAACTCCTGCCTTATCAGGGGCAGGGATGGAGCCACAGATCTGTGTGGGTCAAAAGTGCCTGCAGTTGTCCAGAGAGGCTGAGGAAACACCAACCCTCGTCCTATTCAACAGGGTGTGGGGATGGAATCACATGGTTGCTCAACAATAGAGTAGATTGGGGCCAAAAGCCAGTAGATTGGGGCGCAAGTCCAGGACAGGGCAGCAATCTGATATAGGTGCAAAACAGCCAGTCCCTACCATCACTGTGGTTTTCAATCAGTCCTGCTTCCCCTCATGCCAGAGGCAGAGTCAAAATGGAGGCTACTGGCCTTTTTCAAATTTGTTGGGACAGGTTCAAACTTTAGCTTTCCTTAGATTATAGTTTAGCCAGCCAAATTAACTAATCATTAGCTGGAATCAGTGCTTGACCGACTCTTCCCCCTTTGACTTTGGGGAATGGAACTTACAACTCCAGCCAGGGAATGGCTCCCATGGTGTCTTGCCCTGCAAGTGGAGGATGGAAACTGTCCTCCATTGTGTGGAGTACTCCACTCAGGAATCTTCAGTGCACATGGACACTCTCTTCCTTCTGTTCTTCCATTGATGTTGCAGGATGCTCTTCTGGTTTCCTGGGCCTCTTAAACAGATGACTTAGATAACTCTGACTGATTACTAATTGCACTATAGGACAAACTGACCCTTGGAGCTCCCTATTCTGTCGCCATCTTGCCCATCTCAGCTTTCCTCATGGCAGTTTGACTTGCTCATTAAATGTGATTCTGCTCCTAATTGTGGGGCTCCTCCATGGCACTATATCCCTATGAAAAGCCAAGGGCATTAATGCCCAATTGTTGACACTGCAGCAGTAAGCTACAGTGTCCCTAAAGAGAAAGGAACAGGTAGAGAAAGTGAGAGCCCTACTCTCTTCTGATCATAAAAGATTCTCCCTTACTCACTGGGAGCTTTGCAAATTGCTCACAGCCTGCATCCCAGTCCTCCATGCTCCCATGGCCTGGGGGAACCAAATCTATCTCAGCATCTTGGCTGGGTAACCCTCAAGTGTCATTGATGACCTTCCTCCCTTGGTCTTGGGTCTTTTTCGGTCCACCCCTTACTCTATGAGCCCCTGAAATCACAACAGATATATTTTTCTTTTCTGTAAAATACTTGTGGTGCTCAGAAAAAAAATAAACAGAATTAACGTAGTTTCACTTTCATTTCCTGCAAATGAATTCCCACAAAAAGGGCCAGCCCCCTCTTCCCAAGGGTGGAGCTCAAGTCAGAGGCAGTTTGCAGAACTTATTGTTGTGTTACCCCAGACAGGGCAGAGATTTCCTTATTACTTCCTATATTCTCTGACAACATACACACACGGAACCTGGATTTCACATGTGAGGTCAGGTCTATGGAGTATTCTTGTGCCTTGTGCTGCAGGGAGGGCTTCACAAGACTCATCATTTTTTCTCTTGCAGTGGGAATATTTGAAGCTGATATCTAACACCAGATATTGACTTTCTCTCCAGAACTGGTCCAGAAACACATAGGACCAGCAGGGATCAGATGGTCATATTGGTGCTAGAGAGCTGAGGGGCAGGAATGGTGGAGGTAGAGCAATGTTTCCATCCAAGCAGGTCAGGCCATACTCTCCACTCTCCAGGTGAATCAGGCAATGAGAGGAAGGGAGAAGCTGCCCAGGGTCAGGGAAGTCAAGTTTCCTATGATGCCTGAGAAGTCCCCCTGCCAAGACACCCATATGCAAGTCTCTCCACAGCTCAGATTCTTTGTTCCTTCATAATGTTCTTGTAGAACAGTTGAGAATCTGTTCTACAGATTCTGTAGAACTGATGAAAATCTAGGTACAGATGTATAACTAAGTTATATTAATATGAAATTCACACAGTGCTTTCCATTTCTCCCTCTCTTAAAATCAGTGGACTTACACATAGAGTTCAGAAGACACAGTCCAGTGGTCTTGCAAAGAATTTTGCCCCTGTTATGCTTTCATGATTGTTGCAGCAGAAAATAAGGCAGAAACACACACACAACCTCGGGTAAGATATAGCATCTAAACAGTAGGGCAAGTCTTCAAGTGGTTAGATTTTCTCAGGATACAGAATTTTGATGTGCAATCCCCTCATAGTCCAGGCTCTGTCATTGTCAAGCTATTCCCTGTGCCCCCTGACTCTCCCTTCCTCCGGTTTCTTTGACCCCTTGTATACACCTTGCTTCACACTTCTTGATTGGTTTTTCACTTCTCAGCATGCAATTGGCCACCCTATAGTAAATTATTCTTAGGACCATGAACAGTTTGGGGTGGACACAACCACAGGCAATCTGGTAAAGGGTCCCAGGGAGTGTGTGTTTGTAGGAGGAGATAGCATCAAAAGATTCTTTTAGAAATAAGTCTGCAATGGAGTAAAAGAGATACCTAAGGTTCAGCTTTTATTCCTAACCTCTCAGTTTTTTCCTATCCTATAGATCATTGGAAATAAGTGAAGCTCTCTGTTTGTGACAATGGTAAGAACATCTCCTTTATACTTAAAGGAAAAGGCTCATTTTAGACTTATCAGAAACTTGGTTCATTCTTTCTGTACATGAGGATTCTTGAAGCTTGGAAATATTTACGGTTCCTTGTTTCCTGTCATTCAAAGATCTTTCCATTCACTCAAGCACTTTTTCAGTCACAAGAGATAAAATAGTGAGTACAACAGACCAAACTTCATGCCCTCAGTGGATGGGGGGTGACTGAAACAGCAGAAGGAAAACAGATGATAAGTGGATTAGGAAGCAAAATGTATATATTTTTGTCAAATAGTGAGAAGTTCACTGGAGAAAAATACAGATGGGAAGGTGATGGGAAAAGCCAGACAGGAGGGGAATTACAAGATTAAATGGGGAGGGTAGGGAAATACCACTGAAAAGGTAAGACCTATAAAGGGGTGGAGAGTGAGTCATGGGGATACTTGGAGCAATAAATACAAAAAAAGTGAGTTTAGATCAGGACTCCATGTTGGGCAAACAGCATGGAGGCAATGGGAACAAAGCATAAGAGGGGCAGGGAGAGAAGGACACTGAAGATGAATTTATATGAAGCATGGGAATCGGGTCAGGGAGGGCCCTTAAGTAGGTGTTTTATCCCCTGGATGAGGTAGGAGCCTATGACTGGTTGTGAGCAAAGGGAGTTGTGTTCTGGCACTATTGTAGAAGGCTCACTGGTTGCTATTTCAGATTGTGGAGAGGCAAGGGCAGAGGTGGATCAAGTCAAGGAGTCTATCTGCAGCATGCCACATACAGAAGATTGTGTTTTGAACCATGGCAGTAGCAGTGGGAAGGGGTTGAAGTGGCAGGATTCTAGATAGTGAGGGAAGGTGGAGCCACAGGATGTTCATGTGGAGGGTGAAAGAAAGAAGGTTGCAAGAATGAATCCACCCAAATGGGAAGAAGTCATTGCTATTACCTGGGTCCCAGAAGACTCTGGGGCAGGGGGGAAGGGAAATATTCAAGTAGTCCTGATGGTTGTGAAAATACAAGTGGGAGGTGTAGAGCAAACAATGGGATATTTGGTTCTGCATTCAGGGCAGAGGCCTGGGTTGTGACGTACGTTTCATTTGGTCAGCATGTACTTGGTGCTAGAGGACAAAGGGCAGGCTGAGATAAGTAAGGGAGTGAGTGTAAATGGAGCAGAATCGGCACTGAGTCCAAGGACACCAAAATTTAAATCTCACTATGGGTAGGAGGTCTGTGCAAAGCACTGGGTGGTTCAGTCTCCCCCACTTCCTGATTTGGTTAACAATGGGTAATTCATCTGATTTTAATTTTACCCATGAAGAGAAATGGATTCTAATCCCTCAATTATTTTTCCTAACTTTTGGCTGAGGCAAAACAACAACCGTTGTTCCATTTAAAGGCTGTTATCTACTCAGAAATTTCCAATCAGGTGGTCAAGCACCTAGATGACTGTCAAAGCCCTCACCTGTATAAAAGGTATAAATGGGTTGGAGTTAGGGGATTTTTGAAATGAAGAATTTCAGGGAGATGTGAGGGTGCTGTGGTCCCCAATGGGACAGTGGGGGTGCCTTCCCTAACCTCAAGCTCAGAGGTCAGCAAACTGTGGCAGGCAAGCCAAATAAACAGGAACTGGGTGGAGGGTTTGCTGTGCAAAGGGTGGTGGTGTGTTTTCTGTGGTCTCTACTAAGCCACAGAGAAGAGAAAGCTGATGTGGGCTTACCTCAGGTCCCTTCTCAGAGTGCTTCCTGGAGGAATAGCAGTGTGGAGTATGGATTCAGGGGGAGAGGGTTGGATAAACATGTAAACCAGGGCATTTAGTTGGAGATGATAGGGCCCCTGAGTAGGTGGAAAAGGAGATTCCTAAGGCTGTGCCAGGGCTCTCTGCTCTTTAGAGTTTCCAGTGGGGAATGTGTGTTCATCAAGGGTTCAGCCTTCCTCCTCTTCTTGTTTTGCTCTGATGAACCCCTGGATTGGAGTGTTTCACATTTTATTGGGAAATAACACATTTTGTTAATTGATCATCTTGCCTTTTGTGAATCTAAGCTTACCTTAAAAATACTCACCCATTTCCTCAAGCACATTCCTCTTCCCATCATAAAATATAACCCCTTGAATTTAATACACATGCCCATGATTTCATCTAGAATATATTTATGGATGCATACAATTGTACCCATGAAAACTATATGATAATGCTTTTGTCTTTATTTCTTAAAATATCCACAAAAATATTGTGATTAAAATGCCCTGCAGTTCTTGACTGTTTGAAGTGCATTTTGTTTCAGGAATCTACCTGTGTTCAGGTGCATAGATCATATGTATATCTTCTGTATCTTCACTTTAGTCAGCCAAATATATGTCCCATTATTTATACACTCTCTTATTTAGTAGAGACTCTATTACCCCAGGCACAGGCAGTGCTGCTGTGTAAGAGAGACCCAAGGACAGAGATTTTGAGCACAATGAAATATTTTCTGTCCCTCCTACAATGGGGCAGAAATGAGCAGACCATGCAACTGGAAACTCTGCACCACGTGGTCAGTCAGAATCAGACCCTGTCCATCTTCAAACTCCAAGGTCTCCTTATTTCTGTCCTCATCTGTATGGCTATGTTACTGGTCGAGCAACACAACCATGAGCTGCTCTGTAAATAATCTCCACCAAGGCTCATGTGTCACCTAGTCCTGCTTCCCCGCCACCCCTACCCTCTCCTTAAGATGTCAGATTTACAAGGAAAGGGATTTTCATCTCTTTTTTAAAAATATGACAACAGTACCTGGGACACAACAGGTACTCTAAGAGAATTTGCTGAGTGTAGTAGGAAAGGAAATCATTTGACAGATCAGATGCTACTTTTATTCTTCTGGTGAATGCTTCAAGCTTATTGAGACACCACTTTAAGTACATGATAGTTTCCCAAAAATCAATGTTACAGACCTTACCTTTTCATGAAACCCAGACTTTACATTGTAAAAGCCATTTTAAAATGTCATTTTAAAAACTAGGTTTTAGGCAGTAGAATTAAATTGAATACAAATATTCTTAAACAGAACGATTCTCTTTTAAACAGTCCAATTGTGGCCATGCAGTGCCAGCATTTAATATTTTGGTTCCTAGTCAGTCTCAAAGTTAGTCAAACCACAGGATGTTTTAGTGAATTCACAACTTCTCAGCATCAGTGTCATCCCTGTTCACACTTAACAGGAAGACTTCCATTCTATTCCCTTTACATGCAGGACTGATCACCATTTAAGAGTCTGTTTATAATACAGCATCAATTTAAAGCAATTTTTAAAACAGACTAATTCTGCCATATGGTGACTCTTTGAATCTTCATGGGACTGTCTAATTGTTCTAGATGAGGATATGGGGGGAGTATCTACTCCTTGCCAATTCTCCTCATTCAGGCTTCACATTCTGCACTCAGCCACCAGGAATCTGCTCACTTTCTGGGACTGCCCCATTCTCTCCTAGGAGAAGTTGACACTTTTCAGATCCCTGCTGAAGATTTCTTAGTCTGGATAGAATTGAGCTGGGGTAGGGGAGATTTAATTTTGATATGGGACTGGAGTTTATTTCTTAGAACAACTGGAGTTCTGGTTGCCCGAGTGTGACAAGGAGATGGGACATTTCCTAAGCATAGCCAAAGAAGTACTGAGAACTGTGAATTATTTCCACCAAAGAGTGGGGGGAGCATGTCTCCTTAGAGCAGGTATGGGTCATGTCCCTTTCAGAGGTTCCACAGCAGAGTCCTAAATTCCTTCTCACTGTCCACCTAGGACCAGTGGCCACTTCTTTCCAAAGCTCAGTGAATAGAAGCAGGGGTCACATGGGAGAGCTCAGCCAGTCCAGCACTCACTGTGGAGAGAGAGAAACACCACAATGCTCAGCAGTGAAGAGGAATAGGATACCCTTACTGGCATTGCACCCACTCCAGAGTCCTGTTCTACTAACCCGAGTATGAACTCTGCTTCTTGAAGACCTGTGTACAATTATTTGAGGGTCTAAATTGTGTGCTCTCTGGGGCATTGGGGGCCCCAGTCTTAGCCTGGGTGATTTTTTGCCCTCTCCTCTCTCACTGAGCCACTTGAACAATGACCATGAGGATGTTTAACTAAGAGGTCACTCTGCCCTTCCTGGAAATGACTGTATTGTTGGAAAGTGTAGCAAACATGAGTTTCTTTTACACCCTGACCTTGTTAATATATGGAACATTTGAGAGAAAGGCAGAGTCCTTCTCTCCTTCTCCCTTTTCCCTAAGTGGTCAGCCTCCCTCTAAATCCTGGTGTGGAGCCAGTATAGTGTACACATCTTGCAGAATTTAGTTGTTGTCTGGTTGAGATGGCCCAGGGGCAGTTTCTGTGTCTTGCTATATCTGTGATGACTATTTGAGTGATGAGGACAGGGCAGGGACAGAACCAACAGCAGGGAGGGTTCCAGAAATTTTGACCCAGTGACCACTTGCAGTGTTCAGGATCAGTGTTTTTGGATCATACAAGGGGAATTGTCTCAACTAACCTCAGACTCCAAGACTCATCTTCATTGTAGGAAAGGGTGAGAGCCATGGTCTTTGTATGGAATCCATATCTGGGGTCCTCTCAGGATGAGGGTAGGGGAACAAGAAAGGGAGCCCATTGGATGGATGTTGAAAACTGATGCTGGAGATTTTAGTTCACATACCCTAAAGTCAAAGGCCATTTCTAATAGCAAATCAGGATTTCCTGTTCCATATACTCAGACTGGTTGAGAAGATGGAGTGCAAACCCATCTTCCACCCTGAGAAATTTGGGGCTCGTGATCCCTGCTTTGAGCCCCATTGTCTTTGGATGTAGAGTAGCAGTACTTTCAAGGCTGTGGGAGTCCCATTAGGAAAACCTCTTAGGTACCCTGTGGTCCTAGAGCCCTTTGCAGGTCTGACTCATGATAAGCTTCCACATCTCTCTCTGTCACTGTATACCCACTCCTAGCAGCCTGAAGACAGGATCAAGAGGTTTTCCTGTCTCTCTTCTCCCTAGATATTGTGACCACAGCCAACAGTTCCAAAACTGAAGAAAATATACATTTATTATATTTTCCATCTCTTTAAGTCTTGGTAGGGCAGATTGGTTGGTTGAGAACATGATGCAGCCAGTTCAAGAGGGGTGGAAAAGAGGAGGTGACATTCATGAGGATTGAGAAGTGGTTAAGTGACATGAGGACTTTGCTTATGATGACTTTGCGGGTCTGGCAGAGGAGCAAGTGTTCTGGATGAAGGTTGAGGCCCTGAGTCCTCCTAACCCTAGCTGGTGGCCTGAGCTATTCCTTCAGTTTGGGTCTGTTTTAGTTTGCCAGTCAAAGGGCTGCCAATGCAAGGTACCAGAAATGTGTTGGCTTTCATAATGGGGATTTATTTGGGGTAAAAGCTTACATTTCCAAAGCCATGAACTGTCCAAATTAAGGCATCAACAGATGTTTTCTTACCAAAGTTAGCTGCCACGTGGTGTATTAAGATGGCCGCTGATCTCTGCTAGGTCTCTGCCTTCTCCTCTAGAATCTACTGGAGCTCAGCTGAAGGTAACCAAGCATAGGGCTTGTCTCTTTCTGGGCCTCCTCTATCAGCATCAGCTGCTCTGCATTCTCCCCGAGTTCAGCTGCAAGCTATCAGGCATATGGCTCATCTATCCCTGGGCCTCAGCTCTTTGAGTCTCTCAGGGGCTTCTCTTCTTGCAGCTGTGGCAAAATTGGTCTTCCTTTTCTCACATTGCAGGATAAAATATGGCATCTCCCATTTCCTGTGTCTGTCTTTCCATGTCTCTGGTTTTATCAGAACCAGTAAGAGGGCAGAGACTCAACCTGAGTCTTGCCTTACTGATGTAGTCCAATTGAAAGGGTCTCACATCCAAAGTAATAGATTAGTTTAAATACATAATCTTTCTCTTTTTGAGATTCACCAAATTCAAACTGTGACAAGTCTTACCCGATTATCCATAAAATAATACCTTATTTCATTGAGTACTGATTGAGAATGAAATGGAATAACGTATGTGAAGACACTCTAAAAACTCTGAGATTTTAGTCATGCACAGTCCCATTATTATTCTATTGTTCTAGCTGGGGCTCATTTAAGGACACAGGATAAAGTGCCCTCAAGAAGAGGGTGGGTAGTGGTAAGGAGTGCCAGGGCAGGTGTACTGTGCATCTGAGCCTCCTGCATATGAGAATATACAGGAAGGAATGACCAGGGACTCAGTTTACCTCCCATATGCTGTGGACAGAATGTCTTCTAATCTAGATACTGTCAATCATTGTCACCTGTCTTCTCTTTATCTCTGTATGTTACTGACATTGCCTAAGTTTTCATGGCTCACATTCAAAATATTGATCCAAAACAGGTGGTCTGAGCATAGACCCACTGAACTGGATTCAACCTTTTGTTGAGAATTGCTTAATAAAATTCCAAGTCCATGATTTGTGTGGGATTCAAGCATTCACACGCCCGGATTTAATATATATGAATATTTGTCCATATGTGAAATCCACACAGTGTAAGTGGTAATTAAACTGGAAACACCTAATTCTGGGATGAGTGGGGAGGGGCTGAGCACTCTCAAGACAAGCTGGGGAGTTTAAATTACAACCAGGTCCACTCTAGTCCATAGCTCCTCCCCCAATCCTGAGGGGACTGGATGGTGATGTCCACTCAACCTCCAAGTAAGAGAGCGCTTATATCCCATGGATACGGTGGATGGGATTAACCTGCCTGCAGCTGCAGGCCCTCTCCATTCCCTGGGATGGCCGTTGTCCATCATCGTCTCCTCGCCAGGTGACTTGGATGAGTCCATTGAGTTGTAGGGTAGGAGTTGCAGCTCCACTGAGATTCCAGGCACAGATGGCACATAGGTAGGCCAGAGGCTCCAGTCTCTGGAAGTACACCTGAAAACTCCAGCATCACATATAGGTTTGAATAGAAGGGACTGATGGACCTTGTGCAGGGAGGACTTATTTGAGTCCAACTCTGTCACTCTCAGGAGCACAGATTCCAAAGAAGAGCCCACTAATAAGGCATGAATCTCTGGGGCTATCCCCACTTGGTGGTGTTCTGTTGTAGACATATTGTGATTCAAGCAATGGAATAAATTGTAACAGTGAGGTGGAGCCGGTAGCCAATGGACATTTTCGGGGCAGGGAGAGGAGGGGCAGTTGAAATACAGGGGCTTTTTCAGGACTTGGAGGTTGTCCTGAGTGGCGTTGCGGCAACGGATCTAGGCCATTTTGAATCAG
The DNA here is from genome assembly GCA_029593785.1 of Cabassous unicinctus. Lineage (NCBI taxonomy): Eukaryota > Metazoa > Chordata > Mammalia > Cingulata > Chlamyphoridae > Cabassous > Cabassous unicinctus. The sequence goes on along the minus strand of JAQZBX010004270.1, from coordinate 308 downwards.
CATATACCATGCAGAACTGTGTGGGAGAGAGTGTGGTCTATGATGTGAACTGTGGTCTATGCTTGGTGGCAAGGCCCCAGGATGTGTATATCCATTGCGGGTGATGTGCCACACTGATGAAAGATGTTGGTGTGGGATGTTGTGGGAGGTGTGGGAGGTGGGGAACATGGGAATCCCTGTAATTTCTGAGTAATATTTAGGTAATCTAAGCACCTTTAAAAATATGTATATATATATATACATATATACATATATATTATGTATTTTAAATATTTATGTATTTTATACACATAATATATATATATATA